>JAOUWY010000054.1:17078180-17088572 GCA_025728095.1 Prietella phreatophila | reverse complement strand
AGCCCCAGACCATGACACTCCCACCACCATGCTTGACTGTAGGCAAGACACACTTGTCTTTGTACTCCTCACCTGGTAGCTGCCATATACCCTTGACACCATATGAACCAAATAAGTTTATTTTGGTCTCATCAGACCACAGGACATGGTTCCAGTAATCCATGTACTTAGTCTGCTTGTCTTCTGCAAACTGTTTGCGGGCTTTCTTGGGCATCATCTTTAGAAGAGGCTTTCTTCTGGGACGACAGCCATGCAGACCAGATCCTTAGAGAGTTCTTTGCCATGAGGTGCCATGTTCAACTTCCAGTGATCAGTATGGGGGAGTGTGAGAGCAGTGACACCAAATTTAACACACCTGCTCCCCATTCACACCTGAGACCTAGTAATACTAATAAGGGTGTACTCACTTTTGTTGCCAGTGGTTTAGACATTAATGGCTGTGTGTTGAGTTATTTTGAGGGGACAGCTGTACACTCTCTACATTACATTGCATTACATTTTTGCAGTGTTGTCACATGAAAAGTTATAATCAAATATTTACAAAAATGTGAGGGGTGTACTCACTTTTGTTAGATACTGTTTGTGCATGCTCAATATGCGTGGAATTGTGGGTACTAACCAATGCTTAGCTGTAGGCTAGGTATTTAGAAATGAGAACTCAGGCAAACTTACAACAATCATTTATACGGGAATATTCCGATGCCTGTACGCATATGAACATCGTATTCAGGATATGACAGAAACCCGAATATAGACCTTAAATGGAATTTGATGTGCATGTTAATGTAGTCAGTGTCTAGGCATATGTTTACTAAGCATATATTTGGTTTATTGTCATTTTATAACAAGAAATAGTGGATACATTTGACCATATCCACGATATTTTCACTTGTTTCACTTGTTCCTTGTCATTAATTACAGTGCACAAAAATGTTAGATTTAAGCTTGATGCATCCCTTGGAATATGCTACACATTTTTAAAGATTTTAATAAGATTTGTAAAGAATAAAACAATAACAGCAGATAGTCTGATAAGCTATTACCAACTAAACAAGAGTCATGCCTGTTGAAAAAACTAAATTAAACAGTTATATACTGTATGTGTGGTGTCCTGGGAAAAGCCTGACACTGGAGAATGTTTACATTGTCTACTATGAAAAAGGAAGAAAACTGCATTTAAAGATTCTGTTCCAGTTTCACTAAAAGATGCCCCACCTACCTCTACATTTTTAACCAGATCTACTTATGCTATCATTATGATATCATTACTGCCAAAGTTTAAAGCATTATACATTTTCAATGGGAAAAGGTCTCACTTTGATTATCGGCATCATCCACATCAGTCTGTCTCATCACCTGAGATCAGTCACTCACGTCATTTAAATATGAGCCTCATCGTCTCTTTGAACAACTGATCTGTGTTTGCTCTTACATCGGTGGTGAAATAATTGCTGATCAATTCAATCAGTTCCATTCTGTTGAATAAATTTCTTTTAATGTCTTTTTATTAGGTCATTTAAAATGTTTAAAATGCTGTTTTCTGTTTTTATGATGATGTGATCGCAAAGGAGCAGCTCAGACACTTTGAGAGTCAGTATTTGATTGCAAACAGACATGATTAAACTTATGTCGGTTTCACTGTGGCATGTAAATAGCCAACGAATTGTGAAAAAAGCACACTTAGCAAGCAAAGTTTTAGTCAACTTTATGCAGACTGACTGCATTTAATGTTGTGTTAGATTCCTAACTCAATATGATCTTTGAAGAAAGATCTTTGAAGAAAGACAATCAAGGCAAGCATGCACAGCAACCCTAATAAAATTATTCCCATTTCTTATTATTATGATTATTTTATTATTTTTTATTGTTGTTGTTCTTCTCATAAACAATTTTATATTATTTTGTCTGTTTTTCAGAATTTAGTCACTGACTTTCATCCATCCATACATTATCTGTCCTGCTTATCATACACAAGGGGAGCCTGGAGCCTATCCCAGAGGACTCATGGCACAAGGTGCCATTTATTACAATAAAATTGTAATATTGTATTATGATAACATCAGTTTCAATGTTTGACTCCTAATATAAAACATTATGTCTTAGAGCCACACCTATACTTTATGCATGTAGCATGGCAAGTACTACTTGTTTTCATAATAGTCACAGATGCATTTAAAGCTTAAAGAATAAGGAATTAATTTACTATTAGTTTGACAAAAGCATGCATGTCTCTACAAATCCCTTGTGTTTGCTTAACAGGATTTTTAAAGAAAGTATCATAAAGAATAGTTACTGACAACATTTTAAGTTAAAACAAGCACAAATGGCTGTACGTGCTAATGTTTTTAGAACATGGGTTGACTCAATGTCTTAGTGTACCTTTTTGGTATCTCCTCTCATTTAGGCCATGGTTTTTGATGCCAGCTTCAAAGCAAAATGCCATTTAGTTAGCCTAAATGGCTCCTTTTTTCTGTTCTCAGACAATCAAGGCTGTAACTAGAATTTTATTTACTGGATTGGAAGTGTTAAAATTAATGTTGCAAAACTTTTCAGCTTTAATGAATGGCTATGCTCAAGCAACTGCAAAAGAGCACATCCACATCCTGTTATATCTCAGCACAAATGACACATAAAAGTACAAAGATGATACTTCTTTCACACTGAACAACACAGTCGTTATGCCAGAATTAAGGGCTTCAGAGTGTATTTGCATGTTCTTTTGGAGTGTGGAAGCATCTCCACTACCTAAGCTCTTAGAGCGCTTTTAATTTATTGATTTCATTGTTCTTTTCTCTGCTGCAGCCATCCTTGTATTTGCATTAGACAAAGCCAGGTCTGATTTAGCAAAAAGCAAAACTCTGTAGGAGAGTACATTTGGTTCTGAGGGCAATGTGTTCCAGCATTGTAAAAACCAACTGGCAGAATGAATTTTAGTTTTATATACCTTATTTTCTAAAGAGTTGATAAGTTTTATGACCCTTATTTTATCAACATTCTGCTGGATGAAAATACTCATTGATATACCTTTGCTAGAAAGCAAAAGTAATATTAATATTTTTATTTTAACCACAAAATGCACATCAAGTGGGCCTGTACACATGATTACTCAGCCACTATCTAAGCCATTTTGTTATTTATTCAGTTTTAGTTTGTAATGGCTGTCACGTCTCCATTTGTCGCAAGCTTGCTGGGATTCTGATGATTGCTTAGGTAAGGCCCCATGGCATCAACTGAAAGTCTGTTATCTGCATGCTACATTCAGTGCAATTGACAGGGATGCAATCAGAGACATGCTCAAGATGATTGCTTCTGCTTTTTACAAATATATACTTTTTTTAAGAGGGGGAAACAGGTAGAATTTATATTCATGGGAGTGTATAAACATCAAGAAAAGACAAGCTGGACATACTGGTTCTGACCAGTATATACAACACATATAAGCAGCCTACTGTCCAAATGTGCAGAGTCTGACCTAGCATCAGCAAGAACAATATTTATAAATCATATTCGACAATATCGCAATGCCATGGTGCAATTATCCTTGTTATTTGCTTGCAGTTACTGGAGCTATGCTTTTAGTCCTGGCAGTTGATAATTGTGAGTTATTATCCAGGCATCAGTATCTTGAGAGTTGCCTAGATGTATTTCAGCAGCAGTCTGACTTGGATTCTCCCTTTTTAGAGCTGAGGCTTTGTTAAAATTGTTGTTGAGATTGAGTGCCCAAATGCAAACATTTGACTCCTTAGAAATTGCACTTCCTCGTGCATTTATTTTGCAAGAACATACTTTAGCCTAATTGCCTCTTTCTTTTATAGCTAAGCCTTTAAAGGATTTTTTTTTACCCTGAAACATGCTTGTCATGTGCTTAGTGATTCTGGTGTTTTGGAGATGAAGCAAGAGCTAAATCCCACTGGCACCACTATTTGCAGGTATTCAAAAGGAATTGAAATGTAGCAAACCATTCACCAGAGAGAAAATAGACCTTAAGCCCCGCAACACAAACTACCATGCACTAAATAAAGTTAATAAACTTAATAAAGTATGCTCACAATTAAATGTGTGCTATTATCCATTACTGTATAATAACGTGATGTTCTGGACAACCTTTATAACTAAAATAACTATTTATAAATGATGTAAATTGTAAAGCAACTGTCATATTTATTAAAATTTCTACAACAGAGCTGTTAAATTTTTAAATCATGGCAAGGATTAAAATGAACAACTCAACTTGATGCTTTAGTTTAGCCCAAAATGTGTTCTGTCCTATGTTTACACAGCCTTTGTGCTAAAAATAATCCAATTAGGGTTGTTTTTAATATGCGTTGGGTAAATTACTCAAAAATATAATCCAATACAGATTACAAATTACTTTTTGTAAAATTGTAATCTGATTATATTACTGTTTACTGCATGTAAAAAGTAATCAGATTACTAATTAATTTACTTTCACGTTACTTTCAAAATCTAACAAACCTACAAAAATGTATGCATGACATGATCGGAAAAAGTTGGATTTATAATAAAACATGCCTCAGGTGTTGTCACTGTCTGTAGAAGTACAAGAATGATGATAAATATGAAACTTTTCTAACTAGGCTAGTTTGGTATTGCTAGCCAAGGGGAGACACAGCTAATCTATCACTAGCTGTGTTTACATGGACCACAATAATCCACTCTTATTCCCATTAAGACCATCCTTTGATTAAGAAACTACCATGTAAAGAGCTATTTTTACATTAATCTAATTAAGGTCATACTCGAATTTAGCTCTAATCGAATTAAGACAGGTGGAGTACTCCTCTCATAGTCATATTATGGACGTGTCTTACAGACATGTAAACACGTTAATCACATTATGAACGTTGTGTGAGAGTTTTCACCGCATTTTGCAACAGGACACGGTCGCACATGGCAGTTTCACATTTTACGGCGAACAAGAGAGTTCGGCTGCCTCCCAAATCGCATACTTTCCTACTATAGGCCTGTAGTGGGGAAAAATACATGTATCTCGGCTACTATATAGATGGTAAGTACGCAGTTTGAGACGCAGCCCACGGCTTCAAGCAGTTGTCTATTAGCACATATAGTGTTAGTAAATTTTTTAAAAATAAGAACACCCAAAACTGTATACGGAACCATAACGAAGACCAACTGTATGTTTATACGTTAAATTCTATAGGGACGTCAGACCACATGGCACGGTGAAGTAACGACGCGGCCTGTTAATCTAATTATGTTCTGTAACATGTAAAATGGGAACATGAAAGGAGTGTTCTAAAAGTGACTCATGTAAACACCTTAATCACATTATTATCTTACTCAGAGTAAGGTCAATAATTAGATTACTGCTGTCCATGTAAACATAGTCAGTGTATGGGTTTCGCTGCTACAATACCATGCAAAGTACATTATCTTTCCTTATGCTCTGATCATATCATGTTCATGTAAACTGGAACTCACAAACATTTACACACCTTGTTTTCCTGCTCAGCATCAGAGGGTGATAGAGTTTCAGTTTCAACACCTTTACTGGTTAAAAAAATTAATAAAAATCAGCCTATTTCCATTTATCCTCACACTGACTGTGAGCTAGTGTTTGGCAGAATTGAGAGACTTTCAGCCAATAAGACCAGTGGCATAAAGCTGGCTTGACTTTGGATGTTGAATATTCGCCGATATGTGGAAATTGAGGGACCATCTCCAAAGTTGCATATGACATTGATATGAACATTTCAAATTTCAACAGCATTTGAAGGGAATAACTTACCATCACACAACCAACTGTTCACCTAGGTGTCAGGTATGACGCATACCTTTTAGATTTTTAATATTTATTAAAATAAATTATTAAATCATATGTAAATATTGCCATTTATTTCACTAACGAATGGGCTCATATGCAAAATATACCATAATTTAAAGCTCAATAGCATTTAAGAGAGTGACGTACAGTAAAAAAAAAAACACCTGTAAAGTGTTCAAACATTAGTTAGTGCAATACATGACAATATTTACATATGATTTAATAGTTTATTTTAATAAATATCAAAATGTGGCAATTAAGCGTGTTGCATGAAGAAAAGAGAGGGAAGTAATGAGCGAGAAAGAATTCAGAAAGTGTGTTACGTTTTGCTCCCATTTCATCACGGGGAATAACGCACACTTTTTGGGTGAAGTGTTTAGGAGTTAGCATGAGATGGCAGCCTCGAAGGTTGCGCATGGTAATGCCTACATTAAGCAGCTTGGCTTGCATCCCCACGCTCTTCTCAGAAACTGTAGTGAGTTGCCGCTGCCAAGGCAGCTAGCCGTCTCAGGTATGTGGGATCTCTTATGGATCTGGAAGAGGAGCCGGAGACAAGTGCTGCTCTAACCCTTGCTCTGTCTTCCAGCTTCGGCTCTCCACTGGATTTTGGAGTTTGCGTCGAGACTCCTTCAGCTATGGAAAGCCAAAGGGGAAAAAAAACAAACACACAAAAATAATAGTAATAATTCTTCTCTGACTCCGAGGAGTCAGAAGGATGGACTAAAAACTGAGACCAGCATATAAAGGGCTGCTTGAAGTCATTTCTAAGGCTGGATGAGCCTTTTTCTCCCCAGTGAAAGTAAATTCCTCACACTACAGAAACTCTCCTTTCTTCCAGAAGTGCATGACAGATATCAGGCTTCTAGGGGAAAACCATGCATAAGCTGTATTATGATGGATTATTCGGCCATTGTGGGGAATGAACGGCATGGTTATTTAGCTATGCTGAAGGTGGAGGAGGCACTTGCAAGCTACCTCTCTCCATCGACGGCAGGTAATTAGAAGGACCGACTTTGCCATCAAAACCACCATGTAAGGCCACTGTGCCATTGGTTGGTAAGGCCTATGCAGTAGTAGTCTTACTTGTGGGTCACTGCACACAATGACAGTGTTGCAGGCCTACCAAGCAAACGTGCTGAGTAAGCTCGACATATGGCGGAATTCAAAAGAGCCAGTTCTTTCCCTGTTGTCTCCAGCTCGAGCTCATCCAGGCATCCACGAGTGGACCCTGTGCCAGCGAGGGAGACCCAGAAGGTGAGTATGGCAGCCCACCAATGTCACCAAAAGTCCATCGGGCAGTGTGGAAACTATATATATATATATATATATAATTCTAATCATGCGACGTGCTTAATTGCGACGTCACCTGATCATAGCAGGGCTATAAGTAGAGGCATGATTTTACCCAAGCTTCAGATACTGGTAACGCACGCAAGGTGCTTCCCATACTGTTCTCAGGGAACAAGGTTACTTGTGTAACCCCAACGTATTTAACCCAGTGGTTTTGTTTTTGTTGTTGTTTTTTTTTTGTTTGTTTTTTAGTTTTTTTTTAGTGTAGACATTTCTTTCCATGTCTTAATTAACTTGCACCAAAAATGACATACGAGTGTTCCCGGCTGAGTGAACTTTACAAGAGCGCTTTTATGCCATTCTTGGTGAGGTAATTGCTCAGTAAAGATTGTGAAGGATTAGTTCTCTCATTGTTCTTAACAACAGTTAATCTATGCTTTGTCTTTCATCCTCGTGAACTGACTCTAACACCAGCTGCAGATGGTGCTTCCTTTGTACATTTCAGTAATGCTCAAGATCATAAAACACAGAACGAATTGGCAAGCTAGTCAATAGACTGCTTTATTGTGGTGTTGAGTACTGGTCCATTGTGCATTGTGTAAAAATCTCAGGGGTGTATTCAAGTGGAAACAGAGGAAAAAAGAGGAATTACATGAGGAGTTGGCTCAATGGCTTAATGGACACTAGTATTAATTAACTGGACAAGTGTGTTCTCTCTCTCTCTCTCTCTCTCTCTCTCTCTCTCTTTCTCTGTCTCTCTCTGTCTCTCTTTAACCATGCTGACCTAGTCCATGATGAAACTGATACAGCTTTCTAATTGAAATTGAAAGCTGCCATACTGGAGGCTAACAAAGATTACAGTATTGACTTATTGAAAACAGTATTTTTTATGGAAAAATAAGTGCCCTTCCTGTTTTTCTGGCAAAATTAATAGATTTATCACAAGTGTAGACATTTTGTGCAAGACAGTATTTAAAATTGCACTATGCAGCAGCTATGAAGATGATGATATAGTTCCTGTTTCATCTTATTTTGTACAGCCACATATGCTGCTGAAATTTGTTCCAAAATTTCAGACAGTGTTCATATTACTGTTATGTATTTAGTTTATGTTCTTTTATATTGTCGTAGTGTTTATGTGCTGTGCCTATTTATTTGTTTGTTGAATTAATGATTACCATTTCCTACAGTCCCTTGTTGAACTTGCATTTTTTTAGATGCCCGTTATATTAAATTAACTTGTTTTTTTGTAAACCACCAAAGTGTGCATAAATATTTCATTTTACTCCCAAACTACACCCACTACAGCAAAAGCCACACCCACAACCACACCTGATATACACTGCCCACATTGAACATTAATCACATCTGTATTAATGTGTGCTCAACACCACCATGGATTCTAATACTCAGACCCATCCAATAGTATTTTCAAAGTCTTGCCACCGAGCTAGTGAATGTAATTCTGATCATTAAGAGCTTTTTTCTTTTAATATTAGTTCTGTATGATTATTTAGCTGGTTTTGTCTCCATGACTCAATGGCATGTTTCATGTTAGGATTCACATTTTTAATTATGTCACATACTGTACACAAAAGAATTGTCACTATTCTTTCTATAAAATAATCCTAATATTCAACAATATACAATGCTGAAATTGACAATCCAAAATTTTGCAAGATTCATATTTTGAGCCAAATTGAAATGTAAATGAAAAAAAAAATTGCAATGCATTTGATGAAAAGTATCTCCCTTTCCTCTTCTGACTGCCAGGTATTGTGGCAGAGCCTCTTATTTCATTTTGAATAATTTAGCAGGCTGTCTGCTCTTTTTTTTCCCCTCACACAAGCCGTGAGAAGAGACCCACACGCAGTGGTCCACTTTGCTGAAATCTTAAGCCGACGTGGAGATTCAACCCCATCACCTTTGTAAAAGTTAATGACTTTGTAAGCAGAGTGGATTTACATGGGAGACGTCTGCTAACCAGCATTAAGATTCTGATGCATGCCAGAAGAAAATGGCTGGCAACAGAAGTAATCTCCAAAAAGAGCAACAGCTGGTAAAATGTCAAGTGGGAACAGTAGGATATCAGCGATATATGTTCAGTCAGGCCTTATTTTATTTTGTGCACCACAAAACATTTCCTAGTTTCCATACATTTTGGTAGAAACTACAAGTTGAAGTGTGTTTTGGCTGAACAAAACTAGGTGTTCATAACCTTCCTCGAGCTGTTTGGTGTAAGGTCATTTGTAATAGACGCAGAGGCCATGTCAGCTGGAGATGCACCAAACAGCATGTCAATAAGAGCAGCTGGTCTATAGCCTTCCCATAACAGCTACAAGGTCAGTGATGACCCCAGTAATCATTAACCTATCCCTGCATCTTTCCAATTCATTATACGATGATATTATACAATATACAACACTAATATATATATACACACACACACACAGAGCCAGAGCGGGAATCAAACCCCAGACCCTGGAGGTGTGAGGCAAACATGTTAACCACTAAGCTACCATGCACCCTTAAAATATCCATCATTTATATTTTAATTACATTCTGCTTTGTTTGCGTGAAGCAGTGCTTCTGAGGCTGTAAAATGTCAATTTTTACTACCTCTACATTTATCACTATAGTGTGGTTTAGTTACATTTCTATGTAGACATGATGAAGATGGCATACTCTCAAAAAAAAATTCATTTCTAATTAAATAACAGCTACTGTCACTAAACCAATAACGATGTGAAACTATCATTGTTATGACACTCACGATTTTGATATAGTTTCATTTCCACCTTCCATGTTTTTATGCGAAATAAAACCATACTGTATTGCTACTTCTAATGTTACAATTATTGTAACAAAGAGCACAGGACATACTAGAGATGCTTTAGCTGTGTTTAAAGAAATACTTCAGTGAACACGATAAGACTATTTACAAGAAGGAAGTGAACATAAACAACAGCAAAACACTAGAAATCTTATACTTTAGACTATAGTGTCAGATAAGGAGAAAGGAGAATATAATGCAACTTATATGACAGAAATTCTGAGAATGTGCTATTCAAAGAAACTAGGCATGAGTATTTAAAAAGTCCTTAAATAGCTATTAAACAGCTATAAATATCAAGTAAGATGCATGTGGACTTGGTGTTTGTTACAGGTACAGTTGAGGTCATTAGTTTACATACCATTGCAGAATCTGCAAAATGTTAATACTACTACTACTACTACTACTACTACTATTACTACTACTACTACGACGACGACTTATACTACTACTACTACTATTA
>JAOUWY010000054.1:17028762-17041062 GCA_025728095.1 Prietella phreatophila | reverse complement strand
GCAGGTGATCACGTGACATGTAGTGCAGTGCAGTGGCAGATGGGAAGTGGTGTCCAAAGTCTCTAGAACCGTGACACACTTAGACTATTTCATATTAAATCTCACCACACTTTAATACAACACAGTTTTCTTTTCTCCCTGCTGTCTCTCCCCTGATCCTCTGAAATTTCTCTAAAGCCTGTTTGCCCAGTATCTGAATCTGACATTCAAAAGGATTGTATTTATAAACAGTCATGTGAAAACGTAAGTACACCCCATGGAAAATGTTGTCTTTTTGACATATTTGGACCAGCAAACATTTGATCATCTTTGAAACAGTGCCTATTAATAAAGTTGATATACTTGAACAAAACCACGAGGAAAATTAGCTTTTTCAATCATTTATTCCACAGAAATATCAATAAATGTGATATTCTTCTGTGGAAAAGTAAGTAAAGTCCATTTCAACTTTTGGTCTCATATTATCTTCAAACACGCTTTGATATAATGCAGAATTCATAGTTGAATCAATGAAAGCTGTCTTTGGTCTGTGCCAAACATGTCTGCTGTTACTGTGGCCAAACAACTTTATCTTTGATTCGACTGTCCAGAGCACATTACTCCAAAAGGCCTGGTCTTTGCCTATATGCTCATTGGCAAAGTAAAGCCTTGCTCTAATGTTATTTATAGAGAGCAAAGGCTTTTTTTCTGGTATGCCTCCG
Organism: Prietella phreatophila; assembly: GCA_025728095.1. NCBI lineage: Eukaryota > Metazoa > Chordata > Actinopteri > Siluriformes > Ictaluridae > Prietella > Prietella phreatophila. The sequence continues at coordinate 17,040,361 of JAOUWY010000054.1, read as the reverse complement.
ATGCAGGTCAAATTTGTGCAGTCTCTTTCTTGTTGTAGAAGCATGCACTTTGACACCGACAGTTTCAAGATTTACTAGCAATTTTGGGTTTCTTGGAGATTTTTTTTTTTTCATCAGACAGTCTGCTGAAATTGCTGGGACGGCCAGTCCTGAAAAAATTGGCAGTCGTTTGAAATCTGCACCACTTGTTGATTATTATCCTTACAGTGGAAAGATGTATTTAAAATAATTTGGAGATGTTTTTAAATCCCTTGCCAGACTTATAGGCATCCACAACCTCTTTTTCTGAAGGCTTACAGAACTCTTTAGATCTCGGCACTAGACAATAGATATGAAAGAGGTATAAATAAGACAGGTTCCACCTGCACTCCCTAAGCAAGTCCTAATCACTGAAACCCAATCTAGAACACCTGCTTCTAATTTTATGGATTTGAAGGTTATTTGTTTGTTTGTTTTTTAAATTGTGAAAATTGCTGGAACATTTAAATTTTATTTATCATTTGACACAAAGAGAATCAAAGAGACAATGTTTAAAAAATAATAAAATGTTTGCTTGTCGAAATACAATGCCCTCCACTAATATTGGCACCCTTGGTACATATGAGCAAAGAGGCTGTGAAATAGTATCTTTATTGTTTAAACTTTTGATCTTTTCTTTAAAAAAATTCTGAAAGATAGTCTGCTCTCATGGATTTCAAACAATTGCAAACAAAACACAGGTTTATAAAAAAAATAAAAATAAAAAAAAAAGTTAAATATAGGTGTGCAACAATGATTGGCACTCTTTTACTCAATACTTTGTGCTACCTCCCTTTGCAAAGATAACAGCTCTGAGTCTTCTCCAATAATGCCTGATGAGGTTGGAGAATACATGGCAAGGGATCTGAGACCATTCCTCCATACACAATCTCTCCAGATCCTTCAAGTTTCCAGGTCCACGCTGGTGGATTCTCCTCTTCAGTTTACCCCACAGGTTTTCTATGGATTTCAAGTCAGGGGACTGGTATGGCCATGGCAGGACTTTGATTTTGTGGTCAGTAAACCATTTTTGTGTTGATTTTGATGTACGTTTTGGATCATTGTCTTGCTGGAAGATCCTACCCCGGCCCATTTTAAGCTTTCTGACAGAGGCACTCAGGTTTTTATTTGAAATCTGTTGATATTTGATAGAGTCCATGATGCCATGTATCCTAACAAAATGTCCAGTCCAGGTCCTCTGGCAGAAAAAAACAGCCCTCAAACATTAAAGAGCCACCACCATATTTAACCGTGGACATGAGGTACTTTTCCATATGGCTACCACTCTGAGTGCACCAAAACCACCTCTGGTGTTTATTGGCAAAAAGCTCTGTTTTGGTTTCATCTGAGAGTAGAAGCCAATCCTATTAGTAGTTCTGGCAGTGTCTTGCAAACTGAAGGTGCTTGAGTGGGTGAGAGTACAGGCTTTTTTCTTGAAACCTTTTGACCCCAAGACACAGGTAACATCTTCAGTTCTCCAGTTGTGATCCTTGCAGTTTTTTTGGAAACGTGAACCATCCTCTTCATAGTGCATTGAATTAGTATAGGCACACATCCAATTCCAGATTGATTCATAACATTTCCACTTGACTGGAACTTCTTATTTGCCCTGATGGTGGAAATGGGCATTTTCGATGCTTTTCTATATTTTCATAGCCACTTCCCATTTTGTGAAGCTCAACAACCTTTTGCCACACATCATGCCTATATTCTTTGATCGTATCCATTGTGATGAATGACTTTGGCCTATGTGTTACCTCATATTTATACATATTATGTGGATAAACCTGTGTTGTGCCAAGGGTGGAGGGCACCATAAGTAAAAAAAAAAAAAAGTCAACAATTTCCATGGGGTGTACTTTATGTATTTTACACATTTAAAAAAATAATAATTTTAGATCATATTCTACAACATTTAAACTCTTAAATTTAACTTTCTCAGGATCTTAAAAATTGGCTTAAAGTTCTTAAATTCTTAACTGATTTTGTCATTGTAAGTTGAATTTTGACGGTGCCTTCATGTTGAGTTTTGTTCATATTGTTTGAAATGGAAATTTAATTGTTTGATACTTGACCTAAATTTAACAATGTATTAAAAACTATATTGAAGCTTAGTTGTAATATGTATTGAATACAGGGTTACTATTTTCTGCAGTCAAACAATATAAATTAAACATGTTGAATTATTTTTGGTACATATGTCATTTTTTTCATACACATTGATTTGAAATCCAACCAAGTAACTATACATTTTGAATTGCTTTGATCATTTCTTTCACATAGTGGAGGCTGAGATAGATGCAAGAGCACATAAGAGCTTTATTAGAGATAGACTGTTACGACACGTAGACTCGAGAGGAGGATGCAGGCGCAGATCAAGACTTTATTAATATATTCCACTTTAACATAAACATGGTCCTCATACAACCATAGGAAGCTTAGCATGAAGCTTAACATAACGTAGGCAATGTTGCTACAAGAGTCTACGTAACACATTCAACTTCAACTTAAATACACTTGTGCTTAAGTTGGATCTCCTGCATCTTCGCGTTGCCTTTCTTCCTGTGAGCTCCAGAATCTTTTTTACTCTGAGGGACTGTGACTGGAGCTTGAGGCATGGCTAACCTAGGAAGGATGCTGACAAAACGTTTATACATTGTGAAAATTAAATGTTACAATAACATTTACATAACATTTTCATAACCATACAAAAACAGTGAGTGAATGTTTATATAACAAGTGAATGGAATGTTGTAATAATGTTTTGAATAACTTTCTTATAACCAGTCTAGAACGTTAATACAATGTCGAAAAAAATGGACGTTTTGAATGTTCCTAGATCATTCAGAAATAACAATTTTATAACTTAATGGGAATGGTAAGTAACCTTTTTTTGTTAATTTTGTGTTAAAATTTTGTTTTGTTTTTTTGTTAAAATTGTTAGCTGGGCAGAAGAAAATTGCTAATGACTAATGTGTGATTTATCTCATTAATGCTTTCAGTAAGTTCTGCATTTCCACCATTTCAGCTAGATTAAAAACAAAAACAAAAACAAAATAAAAACATTTGACAATTTTATCAAGCAAAAATGAGTGACCTTCACAGCAGCAGAAATAGGCTGGATCATGTCTATCAAACAAGACAATGACTGGGGCCAATTGGGGTGACATAAGGGCTTTGAAAATAACAAGATTCTTGGACTTGAAATAATGAAAAGAACCAGGAGTGGAAAAGCTATGCAGTATCTCATCTTTCATATATGAAATCAGTCTTTGTATACAAGCACATCCCCAGTTTCTGAGTGTATGGATTGAATGTAACCTTACCTGCTTCAGCATTCGATCTGAATTCGCACAGCTCTAGTGAACATATGCTGCTATGTTAATAGAGTGTAACTTAATATAATAGCAGTGGTGTCAATAATACCATACCCAACTGTTGGGATCACCTAAATGATACTTGCTTTCACAGATCAATAAGAATATTATAAACAGATGAATTTTAATCCTTGTTTAATTCTGCACAGTAATGCCTGGGCTTATGCAAAACCTTAAGACAGCATTAAACTGAGAGCAAGCAAAAGCGATGAAACACTTTCTGACTTTCTGTCTAATCTTATACTATTTTTTTTAAACCACAATGAAATTTTACTTTACACAGACATATTCACACATTATATAAATATAAATAAAATATAAATTTGCATTCAAATGAATAATTGCATAAACACAAAAATCTAATTTTAAGCAGCACTTACAGTATTACATGGTACTAAGTAAGTAATAATTAAAAGTGATGTCTGTTCATACACTGAATAAAGGATTTTGCAGTACATCAAAATTTTATGTAACTACCAGACTTCTACAACAGTTTTTAATATCTACAACTATTTCTAGAATGCAATAATAACTGTTCATTTATTTTGTGATAATGTAGCAATGACACATAATGCAAAAGTTGCACAGGTTGAATGTTATATGCACAGTTGAACAAGACTGTGTGAACATTATAGCACTGATGGTCATATTCATAATACAGTTATGCATGCATGAAAGCCATATTATTAAATTAAACCAAATTTACAGTGATTAATGTAATAATTGTCTTCTCATTCATCTATTATCATTTACTTTTTCATTTGTAAAATGGACCTTGCTTTTATGAGACATTGCATTACATCTGACAACGAAAAGATAAAGAAATCTTATCTTTTTCTTCAGTCTGCATTTCCTATCCCCCAGTTTGTTTTGTGCTTAAAGGTAAGTGATGCTTAGAACCTCATGAAAAAATCTGGCAACATGGAAGGCATGAACTACATGGATGTAATTTAATTCAATGCATATACATTTTATTTTTATAGTGCTTTTTTTATTATTAATGGACATTGTCTCAAAGCAGCATTACTGAAACATAAACACAGGATACAGATTTTAAGCATGTGAATTTATCGAAAATGAGCAAGCAACAGCGGCGAGGAAAAACTCCCTAAGATGATATGAGGAAGAAACTTTGAGAGAAACCAGACTCGGAAGGGAACCCATCCTTATCTGGGCAACAAAAGATAAAAGTAAAAGAAAGTTCATTATGCTTTTTATATGAAGTCTGTTTGTTTAACTAGTCCACTGTTCAATAAAGGAGACTGGAGTGCAAAATTGTATGTGGTAATTGCAGTCCTAAGGCCATAGCAGCAACCGTAGTCCCAGCAAACACACTGAAAATGTCCAGGTGAAATTGAGGTCCAAAACCATTTCTGTGGTACTTCAAGCAGTTCCATCCTCCGCCATCTCCAGGCTGCATTGCTTGGGGTCGTCCTCAGTGGTGGAATGTAGCCTCCAGCTGATGAGAGCTCCATCCAGACATAGGGCATCAGAATGGATCAGGCAGATCTGAACAGCAGAAAGGGTCAGGATCACTGGCATCTCCATAACATTGTGTGGGGCTCAACAGAAGGAGAGAGGGGGTGGGAGGTAAAGTGAGGGAGAGATTTTTAGGTATGCTTACTATCCCATAATGGACAAGACTGTGTACATGGTAAGCTTGAGTAAACAAATATGTTTTCAGCCTGGACTTAAACACTGAGACTTTGTCTGAGTCTCAAACATTATTTGGAAGGCTGTTTCATAACCGTGGGGCTTTGTAAGAGAAGGTCTTCCCCCTGCTGTAGCCTTCACTATTCGAGGTACCAACAAATAGCCTGCACGTTTTGATCTAAGTAGGCGTGGCGGCTCATAAAAGACCAAAAGTTCACTCAGGTACTGTGGCGCAAGACCATTCAGTGCTTTATAGGTCAATCATAATATTTTAAAATCAATGCAAAATTACTGGGAGTCAATGAAGTGTTGATAAGATAGGGGTGATGTGGTCATACTTTCTGGTTCTAGTAAGTACTCTTGCAGTTGCATTCTGGACTAACTGGTTTTGTTTATGCACCTACTGAAACAACCAGACAGTAAGGCATTACAATAATCCAGCCTAGAGGTGACGAAAGCATGAACTAATTTTTCTGCATCGTGTAGTGACATTATATTTCTTATCTTCTATACTTCAATATTTATAAATAGATAAAAGAAGGCTTCTGTCTTGTCAGAATTAAGTAGAAGGAACTTAAAAAGCATCCAATGTCGAATGTCCTTTACACATTTCTCAGCTTCAAATATCTGAACAGGCTGCACAGAACATCACCTTAGGTACCTGGATAAACCAACTCAATGCAAAAAATTTTGACATAACTTATGGACTTCACCAATTCTGAATACAGAAATGTGGTACATAATAAGGTATCACTTGTTTTTAGTGTGCTTGCAATCTCAGAAATAAATTGTACCCTTCACTGAGACGTTCATTGTGTATATTTTGTACCTTTAGTATTTATATCTTATGCCTCAATGTACATAATTGGACATTAAAGACAACTGATGTAGCTTTAAAGCTTTACTCTAAAGGTACTTTTAAAGGTATACTACATGCAGCTTCACAGGTGAAAGATACATAAATACATACCTACATACATAGATGACGGTATCAACTTAGTGAAAAATACAGTTTGGTACCTTTATTTCTGAGAATATATATACTTATCAATCTATGTCATATCCAAATATGACTACTAGCATCAGTTTATGCTAAATACATAGTATTTTCTTCCTTTTAGTTACTATGTATCTACTATACATTCACAAAAGTACACAAAGTATGTGTTAAGTAGTCATTGCAAGTACAACATACAGTAACTCATCAATTACTCATCATTCAAAGTACTTATCACACTCTAGCACCAGGGTCTGTTTTACATACATAATAGACTTACTATTTACTGCACAGTAAAGTTACTATGCATTTGAATGTATGTACCATACATTATTTGCATTTAATATATACAAATTGGTCAGACATGGCTGGAGGACAGAGACAATTTTCATATGGATGACTCAAAGGCTTCGGTTTCAAATCCCCTGTGCAGTGCACACTCCAAATCAATAAGTCTGTCAGAGACCTGCAGGTCCTAATATTTTCCCTTCCTCTATAATCTGACACTATAACCTTGAATAAGACACTAATCCCAAATTGCAATGGAAAGCTGACATAAGAATCCCTACATTTTCTGTATAGAAAACAGAAAATAGTACCAAGATGTTTATTATATTATTTCTCTAACAGCAACAAAACAGAGTTATTTTTTTACCCTGAGTTTTTTGCAGGGTAAAGGACTACAGCATGATATAACATAAATTAAAATGACTAATTTAACACATTCAATAATATGAAAATTATACACTAGACTACAAAGACCAGTTGACCATGGCCATGTTGTAGCTTAGGTCAGGGCTATTGGATTGAGAGGAATCAAATGTAAAGGATTTGAAAAGGCTTCCAATGATCAAAATAAAAGTATGTGGGATTATGTTATCAATCCATTCCGATGTTCTGTCCACTGAAAATGACAGAAACATTTGATTTGTAAAGCCTTCAATCATTCCAAAAAGCCTAGCAATTTTTCCATGTCATCTCTTAGAATCTGTACAGTTGACATCAATGACTGCTACCTTTAGCCTATGTTTAGCTCATCTGTTACAGTGTTTTTTTGTTTTGTTTTGTTTTTTTTATTTAAACCCCAGCTGGATTGATATGAATTCTATGCTTTGTTTGCCCCTATTGTGTCCAGTGGTAACCCACAGTCTGTGCTACTGATAAAGCAGTGGCAATCAGCCAGGTAAGATTCAAGGCTATGTGTTTTTGTTTAACTGTAAATCTTTGAGCAGTGGAGGTTGTATTGTATATACATACAAGCAAACAAAACACCTTTTTTCCTTTCAAATCAGTGTAGCAGCTTAAAACTCGTTCAGTGATGCCACAGCAGATAGCGATAACCTTACAAGTAACAGTGTTAATATAATGCAATTCCAGTTATACTTTATCTTCATGATATGCTAATATCCTTTTAACATAAGATTTCCCAGAAGAATCCTGAATGTGGCCTTATTTACGATTTATATAGGCACATGGTGTTGAGAATGTAAGACTGTAAGCACTCATGTATCCATTCACATAAATTTTATTTGTATAGCATTTTTACGAAAACATATTATCACAAAGCAACAATCCAGATATAGATTTACAAATAGATCCCTAAAGAAACAAGCCATAAGCGACAATAGCAAGGAATATGTTGAAAGCATGTTCAGTATGAGCATCATAGTGTTTATGATTACAGCAACAGTTCTTTGGAAAAGTCTACAGTATCCCAGTGCAATTATTCACTGAAGAAATTGTGAAACTTGGGCAGGAATTGTTTTTTGGGAAGTGCAAATCCTTAGGGTGTCCAGGTGGAACTATCCCAAGCAGCAGAAGGTAAGTCATGAGTGCAGAAAGCTCCAAGCAGAAGTCGAGCATCAGGATGAATCAGGCAGGATCTTAGTATGAGAGAAGCCACTGCAGTACAAGTGTGGATCAGGCACTGGCATTACACCAGAACAGATTATTAGGTATGCTCTTGTCCTATTATTATTATTATTATTATTATTATTATTATTATTATTATTATTATTACTATTATTATTATTATTATTATTATTATTATTATTATCATTATTTATAAGACTGTACAATTGTGTGATTACATGTTAATCATTCATGATAGCTTTAATTAAATTTACGGAAAATTCACTATAGAAGAAGATAACAACAAAAAACAAATCTACAGATTTACTACCAAAATTGGTTAAAATAAATTACCATTTCTATAAGGATGTGCAGTTTTCTGAGGTTCTTTAAAGCATTATTTAATGAGTTGCTTTCAGATTTTAATCTTTAATGAACTGGATATGCTTCTTTTTTTAAACTTACAAAAGAAAGACATACATTACAAACAAAAGATACAAAAGACACATACAAACCAAATGTAAAATTCAACATTTAAGCTAATGTCTCTTAAATGTCCTAATTAACAGTGCCTGGATGCTCTCTAATTTCCCACTACATCCGGTCCTTGTTGCAGGTAATCCAGTCTCCTCGGAGGGACCATCAGCCGCGTGTTGTCAGACACTCTGTATGGCTATATTTGGGGCGGCTTTGTCTGTGAGGATCAATCAGTGCTGTCATAAATCTGGCACAGTATAAGAGAGGTGGAAAATGTCAACACTAATGCCATAGGCAGTGTGTTAGGAGGAGAGCAGCTGCACCTGAAATATTTCTGATCCTCAACTGTTTGATTTATGACCATCCAGCACAGAGACTATTTGTAATAGGTGCCAACATTGGCTCACAAACCACAAAATCTCACTTGATAAGTGAAAATTGTTTTATTGGGTAGAGAGAAGGGGTTGGAGGGAGGGATGGATTGTAAAGTAATGTTTAATTATAGGCAAGTAGGTAGTAAATTATTTATAGTCTTTTTGTGTTTTATGTAATTAAATCTGTTACATTTAACAGGTAAAGCAACAAGAAATATAATGTAATAAATTGCATGTTTTGGAATATCATGAGTGATGATTTACATATTTAACATAAGCAATCATTTTAGCCAATTATAAATTATATCTAAATATATGATTTTTAAACACATCAGCACACCTTAAAGGTACAAGTTGTACTTTGTAGTTAATTTGTAGTGCTTTAGCATTATAACAATCTACTGACATCATCAAAAAAAGACAAACACAATATTTCGTTGTTTTAGAATTTTGTTTGTCAGTGACGTATTATGCAGCATGAAGCAGAATCCTGAAGAACCCTGAAAGAAATGACAGGCCTCAAAAAAGTATTCTGCTTTGCAAAAAGGAATGTAACCAAATAAGAATACATTTGGCAGAAAGAACAGATAATGTTTTCAAATCAGATATAAATATGCATATGAATAGAAAGTGCACTAGGCATCTGGTCCAGACTAAGAGTATGCAACAGAGGACTAGGGACATAATGGAACAGAAAAGTTTGCGTTACAAGCAGGAGGTTTCTACTTTCATAAGGTGTCGGCAAGTGGTCAGATATGAAGCTTGCAAAGAGCGACCACATACATTATGTGAATGTGAATCAGAGTCACTGTGGTTTAAGTTATTCTGCTCGAATGCTTATATTTTGGGAAATAGAACCATAGAAATTTCATCAAAAATATCAAGTGCAGGCACAAACAACAAAATAACTGTGCAAGCAGGATTTAAAAAAAAAAAAGAAGTCCCATGTACAGAGATAGTTACGACCGATTATGAACTTATTGGCAGAGTGTTAGGGTTCATATTTAGGCCCACAATTTCTGGAGGCCTACAAAATGCAGATACAGTAATAGACATACATATCATGTCACTTTGTCACTCCCTTATTACAAAGTGTTACTTAGATTAGTTGATTCAGTAGAGATTATATTGCTAGTCAGCTTATGTCTCTTGCATAAAAATAAAAAAATATATTATTTTTGCAGATTAAAATATATATGGCCAAAAGTATGTGGACACCTGACCATCAAACCAATATGTCAGCTGTCCCCAAATTGTTGTTACAAAGTTGGAAGCTCACAATTGTCTAGAATGTCTGTGTATGCTGTAGCATTAAGATTTACCTTCACTGGCTCAAACCTGTTCCACTATAACACTGCTCTTGTGAACAAATCGAGGTTCCTGCAGATATGGTTAGCCAAGGTTGGAGTGGAAGAACTCGACTGGCCTGCACAGAGCCTTGACCTAAACCAAACTGAACATCTTTGGGATGAAATGGAATTCTGACTGTTTAACCAGATCTCGTCACACAGCATAAGTGTCCGATCTCACTAATTCTCATATTACTGAATTAGCACAGCCACAGCCAATTCTTACTGTCATGTTTTTAAAATCGAGTGGAGAGTCTTCCCAGAAGAGTGGAGGATTTTATAGCAGCAAAGAGGTGACCAGCGCCATATAAATGCCAATGTTTTTGGAAAGGGATGTTCCACAACCACATAAGGGTGGGATGGTCATATAGTGTAACTGTCAAACAGTAAAACAAGAAACCATCTTTCATGAATTATTATTTCCATGGAAATCTTCTCCTTAGGTGAAACAGACGTCTGGTATATATGGAAATCCATATGCAAAAGCACTATGTGATCAACTTTGGAGAATCTGACATACAAATAGCATGTCAAATAGTAAAGTGTATTTGGATGCATTTAAGCAGTCCTTTATGAAGTGGCAGCTCTAAAACAAAGTATGCTTTTATCATATAGAAGCTCTTTTGGATGATATGTTTACAGTTGGCTGACTAAATAGCTAGCCACCTTTCTATCAAACTGTCTGGCCTTTTAGTTGTAAAGGTTTCTCTCTAACTTTGTTGATGGATCTGGAATCCACCAGAATGTGATAACTTTTGAGTTATTCTTTTTCTGATATCATGCCATGGGGGTAACAGTGAGTTTTTGTTTGCTCTGATCTTCCTCTGTTGTGTGTTCATCTTGGAGCATGTTGCTGTGTTGACTAAGGAGCAGTTTGAGTAACCAGCTTTTAGGATTTTCTCAGATGTTTGCACTCTGTGATTTATAGAAAAAACACCTTATGAATATTTTGTCAAGTAAATAAGAACCCAAGGTTTTCATAAGTTAACCAGGGAAAAGGCAACATAGAGGAATAAATCCTCCTCTGTTCATTTTAATGAGAATGCAGGTCAGAATAGCACCATTTAGTTCTCCAAGCTAATGTCCATGCATGCTCTGATTAGCTAAATGAATGTGAGGGATTATTTTAATATGTCCTGCAGGAGCTGAGGAAGAGGGCCCTAACGTTCACACTGATATTCATTGGTGGGAATTATCCCTGACAAGTATGCGGCGAGTGCGAGTTTCAGGGCCCTACGGCATTCTTCCCACCACCCGTTTCATAATTTGGTTGTGACTTTTATCAGTCTAATTGAATATGCACATAATGTAAGGCAGTTTAACCCCATGCAGGGACTAATTAAATCAGCACTTTGATTGAAAGCACATTAACGAGGCCAGAATCTACCTCATAATGTTTTTTTTTTTTTTTTTTGTCATTGTTGTAACTGGCTTCCTTTAGCTGCCCACATCAAGTTCAAGGCCTTGATGCTCACCTACAAGACCTTGTCAGGAACAACACCC
>JAOUWY010000054.1:16935262-16950017 GCA_025728095.1 Prietella phreatophila | reverse complement strand
TGAAAATTTACTAAAATGCTTGAAAATTCCAGGTTTAAAGAGTGACTCATTTGATGTGTGTGCCTTTCTAGTAGATATAACTTTTACATGCTTACTGTGTGGCAAAATGTAGCAACTGGAATTGTAATCACATATAATTTTTGTTATTTTTGACGATATGGTAATTTCCACCAAATTTATGGCAACAATTTGCCAACTAACCTAATTCAAGTAATAAAAATCCATAAAAACATTTCTGATGTAAATGTAATAATTCATGCAGTTAAGAAATTTATAGAATATTACATTATATGTTCAATTTACTAACAATCTTGAAACAGAATCTATAAATAAATTATTTCCTAATTAGCTTTACTGACTTAACCCCTGAGGTGAATATCTACACCCACTGAGCCGATTAACATTTATGGTGTTGAATTAACAGAGTACTAAATTAACACAGTGTTTTACAGTGTTTCTATATCGTAAATGTAAAACACTTTAAGGCTGCGGTCCAATACTGTAACAGTTAAAACAACATTTTAAGACCCAATTCAACACTACATAAACATCTGTAATCTATAAACAAGAACTACACTTCAGTGTATAGCTAAACTCTGCAACATTATGCTGACAGCAACCAGAATCACCCTTTTTCCCCTTTATCATTCCATCATGCATATGATTATAGGATTATATAGTTCCTGTTTGAATTTTGAAATATGTTATATACCTGTATTTATGAAATGAGATTAAGTCACTTAAAATGTGGTTTAGGCAGCAGTTTACAGAAAGGTATTCGGCTGGTATTTGGGTACTTAGGCTACATTACTTAGGCCCCATACTCACTCTATATTAGCCTTGAAGCCCACTATATTTAAGACATTTTAATTTCTGCCTGAACATTTCCTTTAAAGGAGCAGTCAGTGATAGAAGAGCTGCAAGAGGGTTTAGGGTGTCTGGTAAATCATAACAGTGATAATAAAATCTGATTTCCTCTTTAGGCCCATATTCATGCATAACACTTGGCTATATGAAGAGATTTTTCCACAAAATTGAGAGAGAACGCCTTTCTCCCATAGGGAAGTCACTGACGGTGATGGCACAGAGGGGTTACTATGGGAACCACTTCCGCAACAAGCTGACTGTGAAGTAAGGAAGCTCATTATGCACTGATCCAGAAGAGAGGAATTCAGATAGTAAATGCACATTTATATGAGTCATGCTTGTCCTAGTAACCCTAGATACCAGATACCAAATTCTAGGTTTGGGCTGGAGTTTATGGACAGCTAAAATATGATTAATTAATTATTAATTAGTCATGGAAACGTTAGTCATGTTCACACATTTTATACATATACTAGTGATTTGATAATGATAGAATACCAATATGGCACAAAATGTTATATGCTGTATGTTATGGACACAGTTTATCACAGTGTCTTGCTCAAATTTTCCTCAAGTGTACCTAATGAATTAGCCATAAAGTGGAAGCAGTCAGCTTCCTTCACTTAGACATGTCTTGGCAGATCAACGGGATTTTGGATAAAGGGAAATAGTGTCAGATTTACAAACACATTTTATAGTTCTTTTATTTCACTTTGTTACTCTCAGGGTTAGGGCAGCCTGAACTTTCGCTTATTTATACATATGATTTATTAAAAACAATGTTTATATTTGTTAGAAAAAAATTACCTTAGAGACAATGGATATTTAGCAAAATGGATATTTAGCAAAAAATTATGGGCACTTCCTCAACAAAGATTGATTATGTTTTATGGGTTTTTTTTTTTTAAAGACTGATTATATATCTTAAATATTGGTATGGGATTTGGTTCTTGAAATATTTCAGTTTGTATTTACAACTGAGATACACTATGGGATTTTTCTTTTAATATGTTTTAAAATGTGAAAGTGTCATGGAACACACAATTGACTTCTTATTGTAGTTCGTGTCATATGTTTGTTTGTTGTTGTTATTTTTTCTTTTAAAAAGTGTTATGCATTCCAGTGTATACAAGATATATAGATGAATGACAATAAAGCCCACTTGACTTTTAACAAAACAACTTTGTTTATTCTTTAACAGTTGCAATTTGTTATAGTCGTATTGGCAAATCCTGAATGAATAAATGTTTAGCGTTGATAATGATATAAAACCATATAATGAATCAAGTAATGAAAATGTAAGCTCTCCAGTCTAGTTACATAAACATTATGGGAGTTTCCCAGTGGCTGCTGTATTACACAGGTGTGATGTAACATCTCCCCCTTGTGGAGCAGCAGGACAGAGCGTGCAAAAAGAGCACACCCACATACTTTACATTGCTCTTCCTCTTAACTGATACGTTGTGGCCTGTGGTGAATTCCATTATCAAGTATAAAGTTAAATTCCTAATTATAACGTTAAAGGCCAACGTTTACATTTAAACAACATCTGGAATAAACTATATAGGCCTATGGAAAACAACTGCGCATGCGCGAGCTCCTTCCACTGGCTTTAAGCTATTTAATTTAAGCATGTTTTTGTTTGTTATTTTGCATTTTAAATTAAATTGATCAAACCCATTGTTTTGTTTTTGTATCAGAATTGCATTTAATTCACCACGCATAATTTGCGAATAATAATAATAATAATAATAATAATAATAAACATCCCCGATTTAGATCTAATGAATAAAGACCTACTGTGATTCTGGGGAAATGACTTTGATTAGTGCATCTGCACAGTTCCACGAACCCACATGCACCTTATGTAAAATAAATTCCACATTAGAAATCTCTTTTTAGATATTTACCAAGCATGCTTACATCACATATAGCCTACATACAGTACAGCAAATATATTTGGTATTTAGTTCCAGTTACCGTCATGACGCTGATCCCGGAAGTAAACGTTTATTGGCTGAATCTCAAACGTCTTAAAGGTGCACTATATAACGTGTAGAAGCCGTTTCTATCACCCAGTATGTAGTTCACCACTAGGGTAGCGAGTAGAGTGCAATTTAGGACGCTGTCTTTCCCCTCGACACTTCGCCTTTTAGTTCATTAGGGAACATCGAAATACTAAATTAAATCTTGTTTCCTGGAAAGAACTGGAGGATTTTAACAAATGACACTAGGGACATTGTGTTCCTTGTTAGATGTCAGTTTATACCAACACTGTCCTTCATACAATACTGAGAAATCTAGACATTCAACTGAGGTACTGAGTGTCACAAAAAGTTCCTTGGCTAAGATAGCAGAGGATGGCTGTCAAAGTGCCCATTGAAAGACAATCTGTGTTGTTGAAGCACCAAGGACAACAGCACTGATAGAAAAATATCAATCACATACATGTACAGTATAGAATCATTCCATGTTTTCTGAAGGCCATTCTGTAGCAGTTAGCAAATACACTACTTGTCCATTTCATCACGACCCAAAAGAAGCAGCCCACACCATTAATCTGTCTCGTGTGTGTGTCTGTGTGTCTGTGTGTTGGATTCTATAACCCTATCACAAATGCATAACCAGTACTATGAAAGTTCATTTTGAGTAGCAAAATAACCCTCTGCATTATTCATGAGCTGTTTTGTGCCTTTTACATTGCTTTAAGCCTTTCAGATTTGCATTTCTTTAACATGCCTCAGAGAAGTCCTTCAGTGTCATAAAGCATGAATCTTAAAAAAATACGAAGTGATCAAACCCTTTAAGCTGTGGGAATGGGATAACCACATGACCTTAAAATGAAACAGAGCTCACTACTTTAAAATCCTCAAAAATGTCAGTTTTCCTGCATAAGAAATACAAGCACTGACTTCACAGGGTAATTTTGTAGGAAACATTTTGTCACTGAATATTCTCATCAGCCCCCCACTGGGCCTATTGCTATAAGTGGTTTCATTTACCACATTAAATAGATTATGAGGTCAGAATTTAGTTAAATCTCATCGTAAATTCAAAAGGTTGACAGTTGTCAGTGGATATTGATAGTGGAATTCTCAGTGAATACAGCGATAAACTGGTTGCAGGTCATTCTTCTGATGCTGAGTCACTATACTGTATAGTCTATCTAAACAGTTTCCCCAGCATTCTTCAAAGATGCTGTGCACATTTCCACAGAAATACATGACCTCTATTGAGGTTGTAATTTATCATTTAAGAACTACAAGAGCACATATTGAACAGGGTACACTATACAAATCTGTAGCATAACAGGTGAAGAACAGGCAGCTAGTGTTTCTGAGGTTATAGCCACTGCTTATAAAATACGCTTGAGGCGACTTGTAATTGCTTATCATTTGTAACACATTAGTGATTGTGTGTGAAAATTTATTGTGTAATCAATGTCTACATGGTGAGGGAATGACCTTTATTGAATGAAACCATGAGAGCTATGATGCATGATGCATGTTCACTTTGTGCATTAAATAATGGTTACCTAAAACGTAAAAAAAAGTATACACTATGTAGTAGACACATTATTAGAAAGGTCTATACTTATATTTTAGATGAATCACATATCGTGGGCACACACACTATCCCTCAGAGGTTACATAACCTCAATTTACAAATGGATAGCATTGCTGCGTTGCAGCCCCAGGATCCTGTGTTCGATCCAGATCTCAGGTTACTGTCTGTACAGAGTTTCACATTTTTTTCCTTGTGTCTCTGTGGGGGTTCTCTGGTTTCCTCCCACTGTCCAAAAACATCCCGGTAGGTCGACTGCCTACACTATATTTCTCCTAGGTGTGACTGAGTCTGTGCATGTCTGTGTATTATGCCCTGTGATGTCCCATCCTGGTTGTATGTAAGCTTTGCACACACTGTTCAATGGTTAGGATCCTGATCCAATGTGACACTGACCACGATAAAACAGTTACTGAAGATGAATGGATGAATGAAGATTTATTGCGTGATCGTTTCTTACTTATGTTCCAGGATATAATCATAATCTGGGGATATTGTCTACGTAGCATTTTGTAAGTTTTCCCCATGTCCACAAGGTTTTTTTCTAGGTTCTCCAGTTTCCTCCCATCTGCCAAAAATATGCAGTGACCTGCTGTCATTCGGGTGTTCCCTTGCTCCCAGTGGTCCCTTAACTAATTCTGGATCATTCTGGATTTAGTATGAATCTAACCAGAACTTAGCAGTTACTGAAGATGAATGAATAAATTAATGGATTAATTAATTAATTCTTGAAAATTGGGGGGCACGTCGCACCTCTGAGATTGAAGGTTCAATTGCCACTTCCACTCTGTGTGTGCAGATTTGTGTGTTCTCCCCATGCTTCGGTGGTTTAGTCCAGGTACTCAGGTTTCCTCCCCCAGTCCAAACACATAAGTTGTAGGCTGACTGGCATATCTAAATTGTCAGAAGTGTGTGAGTGTGTGCGATTGTGCCCTGTTATCTGTAGGCACCCTTACAGGGTTTCCCCCACCTTGTGCCCCAAGTCCCCTGGAATAGGCTCCATGCTCCCCAAAACCTTGTGCAAGATAAGCGGTACAGAAAATGGATGAAAGGGTTACTGAACATTTTTGGTGTGATTAATGTTTACACGGTGAGCGAATGACCTTTATTGAATGTGAGACCATGAGAGTTATGGTGCATGGTGTAGGTTGACATTCAGCACATTAAATAACCTCAGTTTTTAAAAATTGATGGCATGGTTTAAATCTTGAGCTTTGGTTACAGTATGTGTGGAGTTTTCTTTGTTTTCCTGATGTCCATGAGCCTTTCCTTTGGGTTCTCCATTTTCCTCTCACCTCCTAAAATATGCGATGGACTGGTGTCCTATTCAGGGTGTATTCTCGATTTGCACTCATGGTTCCAAATAGATTTACCATGAGCCTGACCAGAATAAAGCACCAACTGAAAATGAATGAATTGTCAAATGCCAGTAGCTTCAATCATCAGGTTTGCAAAAAAAAAAAAATAGAAAAAAAGATAGAGACAAAAAGAGAAAATTAATTCTGAATTAATATCCATACTTCTGCATGCTCATCCAAAAATTTTAAAGGATGATAATAACAAATGATAACAAGAGTTTAGAGAATGTAGAAATAACGACAGATCCTGCTGTCAGACGTGACCATTTTTTTTTTGCCAAACCAACACTGCCCCCTCTTCCACGAAGTGAGCCACAGTCTGCAGCAGCAGTGCAGCTTTTACATGATGGGGGCGGAGACGCTTAGACGTGACCCCACCCCGGTGTGTAACGTCATCCGGGAACTCAAGGAGTCGGCAGCGCTAGGGGCGTGTCCAGAAAAAAAGCCGACTGAGTCGCGCAACATCGCAGCGAGTGTCAGATTGTGTGTGTGAGTGAGTAAGTGAGTGAGCGAGCGAGTGATGCTGCACCACTCTCATCCTCCTCTTTTGGGAAGAGCGAGCGCTGACAGCAGTCCATGTTCACATCCATTCTTCGTTTAATTATGAGTCGTTCCCCCAAACAGTGAGCGTGCCAGGCGAGAGAACGCGCTCGGCTATGTTCTTAGCGCATCTCAGCAGTGCGCACTTGTGCGTCAGACACACTAAATTCACTCAAACTATCCCCGTGTGGCCAGGAAGACTCCCCTGTTTCCAATGATGAGTTGTTTTCTCCCTCCTTTTCCTTTCTTCCCCAGTTTTCTCCCCTCCCCTCCATTCACAAGTGTTGCGTGTTGAGTAAGCGACTCGGAGCATCAGTGTGAGTGAGAGTGCTGAACTGAAAGCAGTCGAGTCCATACGTCTGAGGAGGAGGAGGAGGAGGAATTACAGCGGAAAAGTAAAGCGCGAGGCTTCCGACGCCGCTCTTGTGGACCGTAGACTTTTCCTCTTCTTCTTCTTTTTTAGGACACGCATGGTGCTTTTTAGCTGGATACCGACTCAAGCTGCTTGATCTTCTCCTTGATTTCCCCCTCTTTCCTATTTCACTCCACTTGAGTCTCGGCTTCACCGCACTTCATCTCCTAAACGGCGATGCTGATGCGTGACGCGAATTAAGAAGAGTCCCCCCCCCCCACATTTCTCCAAAACGCAAAGGTAAGCAGCATCTTTGATATTAATTAGGCATTAATTATAGCCAATCGGATGGGATTATTTACTTATTTATTATTTTTTTTTGGCGCGCGCTTGCTGTATCGTAACTAACGGTAAATCCCAGCTCTCAAAAATGGACCTTATAGCTGGGACGAATCTAACCGGCGTGAATATACGACTTTTTCTGAATCTTATGCATCTACTTTTGTTAACACAAGTGAAATGCGTACGTGCAAACACAATCTCACTCACGTTATTTGATTCCTTTGATGCAATCTTAATCTGGTTTGCCCAGGATTAAGAAAAAAACAGCCGGTATTTCCTCTTGTGCGTACCGTCAATTCATTTATTTCTCTTTTTAGTCTATTGAACTAGAATCGACCAAATATCCCCCGTTTTCTCCATCCAAAATATCTACCTTCTAGGGAATACCCGAAAACCCAGTGCTCACCATTTGTGTAACTCATAAATCCTGTTTCAAGAAAGACACCTGGCGCGACAGCCATCGACATCATATGATGTTATTTGCAGCAGAGTAATGGAGAGTCGGAATGGAAAACAAAGTTAAAGTGGACTGAGCACGCAACCTATGCATGTTGAGCAACAACAACAACAACAACAACAAAACAAAGCAAAAAAACAGCTACTTGGCATCAGTTACATATTAGACAGCCTACTTTGTTTAGAGAAATAAATTAATAAATAAGAAAGAAAGAAAATTTTGCTATTAAATGTATCCCAAGAATCCCGTACTAACCTGGGGCTTGTAGAGAAATAAAAACAATCCGCATTTTTATTGCTAATTGATGTAGTGTGCTTTAGGCTGTCACTGATGTTTATCTCTGAAACCAATCTGTAAAAAAAAAAAAAAAGCTGTGGAATTGTGGTGAGAAAAGTGTAGAATTAAGCTGTAGAACTGCGATCCAAGAGAAAGTCTGTAGTTAAACATGGACTACTCAGGTGCCGAAGGTGCGTAACTGTAAACGGCCGATGAGGGGATCTTCCAGAGGATCCGGCTCCATTCTCACTCCAAACATCCCTGACAGTCTTCCAGTTTATATATTTATTTTATTTTATTTTATTTTATTTTATTTTATTTTTAAAATTTTTTATTCTAGATTACTGAAGCAGTGCTGGATGTCTCCAGAGCACATTGGAACAAAGCAATAATGTTTACATAAAGAATGCATATCTACAGTCATTCAAATTCTGTATGTTTAATAAAACTCTCAAACCATTGCAGTGGCTCTTAGTTGGGATGTCTTGTTGACACTACAAAAATCCAGTCAAGTTGTACTTTTAGATATTTTATCTTTCAACTAGACCCACATCCAAGGCGCTTATCTAACCACAGATCTAACTTACAGAAGCTTTCTCACTTGATTGTCTGCATGTCATTACTTCCAGGAATTAGTTGATTTGTGTTGATAGAATGTTAAAACAACAATAACAACAACAACAACAACACAAATCAAACAAACAAAGAACCTCAGTTTCAAATCTGGGAAGTATAACCCAAGTCTTAGTATAGGAAACCTGTTGTTATTACCACCACCCTACTGTCATTCTGGGTACAGAAGCTGGGGATGTAGCCTCAAGTGTATGTCTTTTGTACCAGAGTAAGTGGATGTAATACACCTTTAAAAGTTATTTAAGATACATCTTTGTAGCTTAAGGGAACACAAGGTTACATTTATGCTGACAGTGTCGATTCCCTGATGTTACTGTATAAAGAAGCAGTCAATTATATCACATGACATATGACATTTTGTCTTCCACAGTGGAGAAACTGTTCATAACTTTTTTTTGGACATTTGAATTCATTTTGAAATGTCAGAAAGCTACAAACATGTTAAACATCAATACATGCGCTGTATCAAAAGCTTTTAAAGAGTTGCGTACAATGTCACGTGAAGGGTTAATTATCAGATATGATTTATTATTATTTTTTTATTAAACCGCATTTAATACTGGAGCTGACTGATATTGTTATAGATGTAGTGCTGTTCCAGTTTCCAATGGTATGATGATACTATGAAATGCTTAGCATGTTTTATGATTAATCTTCTTTCTTTCATCTTCAAAACTCTCAAATATAACTATGCTAATCCTGATCTCATCCCCACCATTTGAGTGCCCTCTACTGACAGATCAGTTTTGTCCCATTGTGGCCATAAGTAGATAAATAGATAACAAGGGAGAATGCAGATGTGACGTTTTTCATTTTATCAAGAAAATAATGGATTACATTTATAAATAAGTTATGATTGATGGGAAATGTGATAAATTAACTAGCATGTTATATTTCTGTGGGGATAAATAGATTTATATTCAGGGAATTTCACAAGCCTAGAACAATACATTACACCCTGTATAGCTCTTCAAGGTAAAATGACAATTTTAAACTGTAACACTGTGACCTTTATGATTTCTTTTGTGCATTTTCTACCTGGCCATACAGACATTAAAAAGTCAGTGCTTGTGTTATTTTATGACATCATTTATTAAAGGTGAAATAAGTCCTATTTTAGAAATAACCCTTTTTTTACGGTAATGAACTAAAGAGAGGGTGATGATTACGACTCTAAGGAACATTGGACGTCCTGCCTGCTTTAGCTTGTGGGGCAATATTAGGCTTTTTGCAGTCTCTGTCCAAATAAATTTAATCCGATAAAATTGCATGTCAGCCCGCTGACACGTTTTCCTATGGAAGCTGCCCACAGTAAATTGATGGATGCTGGTCTCAGAAATTTAAATTAAAGTTTTCTAAAGATAATTTATAGGTCAAATTAACACAGTAAAAATCCTGACTGTGATTAATGCTTTGCCATAATGTCCAAACAAACATCCACTTGCTTTTCTGTTG
The DNA here is from genome assembly GCA_025728095.1 of Prietella phreatophila. Classification (NCBI taxonomy): domain Eukaryota; kingdom Metazoa; phylum Chordata; class Actinopteri; order Siluriformes; family Ictaluridae; genus Prietella; species Prietella phreatophila. The sequence goes on along the minus strand of JAOUWY010000054.1, from coordinate 16,940,173 downwards.
GCCAGTTTTTTGTTAGTCCATTGCATGAAAACCTTTGCACAAACGGCTGACATGGCTCTTCATCTGCATAATCATCGCTGACAGCCATAAATCGACTTTGTTGAATTAACCACATCTGTTTATCCTTTTTGATTTACAACCTATTTAGTATGTTAATACCTCACTATTGATCAAGCACAAGCTTTCTGATCAGTGTGGCAGACCAACTTTGTGGCTGCACTTTACAATATTGAAACAGATTTAGGCTTAAAATTCACTCTGTCTCTCTATTACAGGTTTTCAATGTTATTTTGTATATGTCTTTATACCACTGATTTGAAATATAGTGAAAAAGTGTAACTTCCCTTGCACAATATAGCCATCCACTTGGCTGTACTAGAAATTCCTAGGTATTATATTCATGGAATGTTAAAGCAGAATAATGAATAAAAAGAGTCACGCATGGATGTGAAGCTTGACATCCCGAGTAGAGAGGAGGGAGAGCAGGTAGGGGAGGCGGCTGGCAGGACAGAGAATGGCCTCCTGTTGCTGATGGCAGGAGGTGGAGGGTGAATTCAAATAAGACGCTTAAATGTCAAATAAATGAGGTACATTCAAACCGATTGGGAGCACGAAGCTCGACTGATAAAATGAACAAGTTGAAGTGAGTGACACGCTTTAGGCACTTGTCCCAGATTAACTTCCATAAGCACCTTTAATAATTCTGTGCAGTGCCTCCTTGGTTTAATTACAATTCTGACTTCACTCAGAGGTTATAATCTCTGAATATCATGCAGAATTCACTACCCCAGCTGCCGAGGCAGGAGACACCATACAGACAATTATTCAAAACAGCCATCCCATGCAATGTAAGTTGAAATGCTCTGGGGCTGCGGAGATATTTTCTTCCTTGACAGCTTGGCTCATAATAAAAACAGGCAGCTCAGTCCATCACATTGTCATGTAAAGCGATATGGAGTTGGTGTGTTCCTTGGCTTAGGCTCCAGAGGGATGGGTGGCTTTTGCCTACCCTGTGGATTCCATGGTCCAGCGCTCAAAATAGATCATTGGAACCCATTGCAAGCAGAAAAAGCATCCTCAGTGACACATGTGATTTCTCTTGACACGAGCTCCCAGTGCGCTGGCAAGCTGGAAGTTTCTCAAAGATTGAGAAAGTTGAACTTTCAAAGCTCTGCAAATCTATCTGGGGTGGAGTTTCGAGTGTTATTCCAAAGAGGAAACCCGAGTGTAAAATGGCTATACATGTTTTGCAACAAGATAAACTGCCCTAAATATGGGGAGGAATGGCATGTTTTCTCCCTTGTGGAATTGACTAATCCCAGCTCTGTGTCCCCGGACTGAAAAGCTTCTTACAAAATGCTAAACAGTGCTCACTTTTGAGCATATGCTGTGTTATGATGCTTATTCTGTCTGCACTGTTGTGTTCTATTATGGGTTCATATTGTCTGCAGTAGGGATGGACGATATTGACTTAAAACTATATGACAAATTTTTCTGGTATTTATTGAGATAACAATATCAGTGATGATATAAACATAGTACCATTCACCACTGTTTTTGGCTACTGGTCACAGCTGCATATAGTCTTGAGAGCCTCAGAGTCACAAACATTGATTTAAAAGTAAAACTGATTTTCTGTAACCAAACCAGTTCCAGAGTGTAGAGGTAGCTCCTCGTTTAGCGATAAACTCGTCAGCTTCATGTTCGCCTTCTACCATACTTGTTTTCCCTCTGCATGTGAGCTGCGAATGGTCACAGACCGCCACGCACAGAATTCCGTCATGAACTAGGCTTTATCGTTATTATCGCGGCAAGACTAATTCTTATTGTAGGGAGAATTTTGACTGATATATCACAAATGATAGGATATCGTCCATGCCTAGTCAGCAGGACTGCATATGTCATTGTTTCTGGATATTGTTGAATATACTGAGGAAACAATCTTGAATTGCATTGTATCCTATAGCTCACAACAGAAAGTTTAAAAGTGGTTTCAGTTATTTTCAGTGCATTTTAAAGGCTTTTCAGTGCCACCCTTAATGTAAGACAGAGCAATGTTCAAGAATCTGGATCATCTTTTCATCTTTTATTCACCATACTGTAATGCGTTCCATCGCCAGCAAGTTCTCTTCATTATACATTTGTTGGGCACAGCCTCAGACTGATTGCTTCTGGCTTATCATAGTACAGTAGGTGTATAATAATTGCTCACTATTGCTGGCCACAAAAAGGTCTGAACTTCAAAGCCAAGCAAATTATGAGCTCCATGTGTTTTTTTTTTTGTTGTTGGTTTTGTTTTGTTTTGTTTTTGCAAAGGACTGCACCAAGCTACCAATTTGTGAATCAGTGTAAAGAATAAGCTGCTCATTGATCACTACCATGTAAATACTGTGAACACAGCTCTTCTATCCAGCAAACCTTTAATGAGTCTCTCCAGAGGTCTGCTATAGAGCACACGCTCAGAGTAACACAACATGACCTGACAGCACAGACCTGAGCTCACTGCTGTTTGCAGTTCTCACACATCAAGTCAGGCTCTGTGACCCTATATATGTTAAGAAGTCTTCCTTTTTGCAAAGAGCTGATGGAATTTCAGTCAGAAATGTCATGCTCATTTCATCAACGTATCATGCATATTTGATGAAAGGAAGCCAATCTTTATGGCTGGACTGTCTGCTACAAGGCCAGGAATATGTGATTCAGAGATCAGTAGTCTGGGTGCCCAGGACAAACACATTTCTTGTCCAGTCTATCAGTTTTGAATTCATAGAAGCTCAGAGGACATGTAGGTTTAAGAACCTTGAAAAAAATCCCTTATTGATTATTTTGCAAAACAGTATGTAGCCATATTTCCTACTGGGGCCCTGTGTGTGCGGAGTTTGCATGTTCTCCCCGTGCTGCGGGGGTTTCCTCCGGGTACTCCGGTGTCCTCCCCCAGTCCAAAGACATGCATGGTAGGCTGATTGGCTGATACCCCGCCTTGTGACCGATGATTCCTGGGATACGCTCCAGGTTCCCCATGACCCTGAAGAAGGAGTAAGCGGTAGAGAATGGATGGATGGATGTAGCTATATTTAAACATAATTAAGGCATCCTATTCATTCGAGATCCCACAACAGGCTGCACATCAGCTGTGGCATGAGTTGGTGTTGGTAGAATCCAGTCACCTCACTGTTAAACTATCAAAAGAAAATAAAGAGTCTCAATTAAAATGTTTTAACTATGATACAAATAGACAACACCACATCTCATAGCCAACATATTCACTAATTGATTTCTGTCTTTTTGCTGAGAGCACAAACACAACATGCTACACGATCATACACATCTCCATTTCTCTTAGTTGGTAGCAATGCATTTAAATATCTAACTAGCTTGTCCTACATTATTATTTTAGGTTAGCTGGCACTTTTATCCCAGCCATGAACACATCGGACTGGGAAACTTCTATTTGCTGAATAGGCTTGCTAATTAATTTATGATTTGTCCACCCCAGTGTTCGTTAGAGCTCCTTAAATCTACAAATAACTAATCTCAATAGTTTTATGAATCATGAAGATTTATTTGTGTCCCTCCCTTTTAAATATTTATTGAATATCATTTAATGAAACTTTCAGAAAAGAATGTTTTATTCTTGCTGCCCTTGTTCTACCATCACACATTAGAACCATTAATATGCTGAAGTTATATTTAATGCAGCCTTCCTTCAAAAAAGCAGCGCAAGAATCCGTCAACTCTTGGGGCAAAGCTTTTTGGAGTCTGGCGAATTAAAGATGCATAGATTGCACTTTTTAAACTTTCATATTGTTGCCATTGCTTTAAACTTGACTAGAATGGCTTTTCAGTGCATCTGGGGAAATTACACCTGATCTAGAGACTAGAGATGTGCCTCCACTTTATGCTACCAGTTTTTCCTCACTTACATTATAACGCCTCACTGTTTTTGCTAAACCCAGCTTAACAGCTCATGTTCACATGAGTATATTTTTCAGTTTGTGATCTTAATGATATCACCTGCACACAAACATACACACACAGATGCACACACACATACACTCTTGCACAAAAACATTGACTGTATGTAGTTATATATTGTAAAACAAAATCCGTCCTTTTGGTGTTCACAATATAGTGGATTCAAAAGAGAACCCAGTTCTTTTTATGGTCCTCTTCAGCAATGAAGTGATCTCAGACCCTTTCTTCTTCACACCACAAGTTAGAGCCCCACTTGCACCCACAATTTCATCCAAGTCATCATAGAAGGGATAGGAATCCTTAATTTCAGTGGACTCTCCACTTCGACGCATTTTTTCATGGGTGCTCATGTACTCCTGTCATAGTTTTTTACTTTACCCGGGATTGTAGTGCCTTTCTGTTATAGCCTCTTTCCTTAATTTTTGGAAAAAAAAAAACAAAAGAAACACTTATGTTCTTATGTGTTGATGATAGCTGATGTTTTATGCAATCCTCTATACAAATTTCAATAACTGCACAGCTCTCTTCCTAAGACCCCACAACCACGTGACCTGACATGGTGAAAGGTTTTGTGTTGTTTTCAGCAGTGACAGAACATGGCTGCAGGTACGGCAAGCCTCCAGGTACACATGTCAAAATGAAACACAAAGCGAACCGGGACCTTATTGCATTTACATAACGTAAAGAAATCGAACCACAAATAGACCCACAAACGAACCATACTCAAACTACCTCCGGAGGTGGTTCGCTTTTAAGGGGGTTTGAGATCAGTTGCTTTGTTCACATATACACTCTGAACCTGTCCGTGAGCGTTTGGAGGGCTCAAACAAACTAGGTGTGTGTTACGATACGTGACCGATGTGTAGACGGAGTCAGACTGGACACGGGAGTAAGCGCAGGTCACTGCTTTATTCGCTCTTGAAGAGACAGGACACA
>JAOUWY010000054.1:16889153-16899272 GCA_025728095.1 Prietella phreatophila | reverse complement strand
TTATTATTATTATTATTAGTAGTAGTAGTAGTAGTAGTAGTAGTAGTAGTAGTGGGTTATTAAACATTATTATTAATAAGTATGTTGTGGACCTCACTAATAATATATATTTTTAATGATTTGATTATTATTATTATTATTATTAATAATAATAATAATAATAATAATAATAATAATAATAATAATAATACAGCACTGTCAGATTGGATTCCATCTGGGCTTCTGGCAAATGTCTGTCTCTCTTTTTTTTCCTCAGTCTCTGTCTCACTTTCCTAAAGATATGTTTCCTGAAGATATGTATTTTCACAATTATTCTTTATCCTCATTTTGGATATTGTGTTATAAGAGAACAGAGCAAATGATCATTGGTTTATCTGCCATAAGGTGATTTTCATAGGCAATCCAACAATTGCGAGTGTCCCAGTGGCTTAAAGCTATTTGAATGTGCCATCACTGACATGCCAGTGGATTATTTATGAGGTCCATGTATAAGCTTTCATCATCAGATGGTGTGAATGTAATATGCAGAGCCAAGATCTGCAGCATCTTTGTACATGTACTCATAATAAGCAGGTGCTGATAAGGAGACTGATTAATGAAGCCTATAATGTAATGGCTCAGATAATGGAGGAGGCTGCTTAGCCATGACCGCTTAGCCACACTGTGCAACCTTGAAAATGTTAATGTGTGCACTCAAATGATTGCAGCAGCAGTCAATTGAAATCCACTTTTAAGATAACTGTAGCTTTGTACATAAAAACATACACACTAGTTTAATGTCAGATAAAATCCCAGGATTTAATGTGGGAGTTAATGTACCTAGTCAAATAATATCTAGTGTTTATATTTATACTATGTTTTTAAAGTAGGTTTAACAATTCAGGTTAGCTTGAAATAAACTTGCACCAATAAATGCAGAAAAAACAAATATATGAAATAAAGGTGAAATCTAGCAATGGATTGCATTAATGATCTAGTGTTTATCCAAAGCCTTTAGAAAGTTTCCTCTCAAGCAGGTAGGCAATGCAGTATAAATTGAGTGAGCTCATGAATTAATAAATTGTTTGGGCCTCAGAACGAGAAAAATGTATCTTGAAGTCAACCAATGGAGTAATGAGCCAACACAGTGGCCCCAACGCAGGATTGTCTAAGCAGAGCGTGATGACAGAATGTCATTATTCAACGACAGACTATTTATTGTACATATTTTTCAGCAGAAAAGAGATGACTAACCAAATCAGGAGCAGGTGCACCACAACAAATAAAAAAAAAACATTGGTGACGGTGCACCATCACAGATAACACATTGCTATCGCTGTGTACACGTAGGCCCCTCGGCCCACTAAATCCAACCACAATACCTGATCATTAAAATAATTAGAAAGATGCTTATTTACATCATAGCTGCAATTTCCTGTCTTTCCTCTGGGCGAAGTTTTCAATCAAATCCTTAAGATCCAGCTAGCGCACTCGGGCATTCTCAGTTGAGAGTTTGGCAAGTCCAGAGAGACGACTCTGTTCCTTTGAGCTCCTCAGATAGTTTTTGTGATCAATTTCAGTTTATGAAAAGAATGCTCGGCAGAAGCCACTGTCACTGGAACTGTCAAAAAAGCTTTATAACAGTGCAGACTTCTCTAAAACTTGCAGTGATGCAACTGTTCTCAGTGATCAGCATCTTGGTTAGCTTACATGTTTGCAATTACTCCTAATGTCCCAGAATCCCCAATGCCAATTTTATTTGAAAATCAAACCAAAATCCACCAATCCTTATTAAAAAGCTTATTGCAATTAAAACTATAGTTTGTTTCAATAGTTTTATAGAAATACATATATATTATAAATGTTTTCTGGTACTGTGTTATATACTCGGGTAATGATGCCAAAGACACACCATCAAGCACAAGTTTGATACACATACATGGTATTTAAATCACCATTTGCCAGGCATTGGTTTGGTATTCGTGGGTAAACTAATGTAAACACATGTCCTGCTTACGGGACGTATCTAAGTACTTGCTAACCTTGCGGGCCCTGATGCAGTTGCATTACCTGTTTACTGATTGTTACGCCCTTGCTTTCCACTATCCAACTGCTGAAAAAAAAATGATACAAAACACATGTCCTGAGATCACATTCATAATTTATATTGATCCTATATCCTCTGTATTACACAACACAAATGTGGCGGAACAGGGCCAGGAGTTTTGTAGACCAGGCGAAGATGTTCATTGTTATAAATGATCGGATGCATTGGAGAATTAGCAGAGCAGTTACTGCGGACTGAGAGTAATGGGCTCAAGCCTCAAAACTTTGCTGATGGTTGGGATAGCGTTATTTATGCATGCTGTGTGTAGCAGTGCAGGAAGCAGGAAGAATCTCACCACCTTTTTTCTGGCACTGAGGGCAATGCTGCAACCGACTGCCAAATCTCTGCCAAACTGAATAATTCAATCATTCCTCTGCCACTGTAGTGCACCTTTGTGTGCACAACAATCAGCAAGTGCTTCTCAAAACCGGGTTGAAATGTGGCATATTGGCTAACTAATGCAACAATAAAAAAATTAATTTAGAACACAATGTGAAAACTATTTTAGGCTGCATTGATTTCCATACAGTTGCTGTGCGATAGGTTTTACATTTATACAAACGGCACCAGTGGATATAATAAATCAACAGTTCTACATAAATATGGATATTTGTTACAGTCACTTGACATATGTGCTTTACCATTGTGCTATTTCAAAACACTGACTGTAGATATAGAAACAAAAAACATTCCATAGCCAAAAACTCTTGCTCTACTTTCACCTCAGGGTTGACATTAAAGAACACAAAATCCTCGCTTTAGCTGTTGGAGAACTCCAGAGATTACAGATTGCTTTTGAACACGATTGTCACTCATGTAGATTAAGGATCAAGAGGTTGCAGATACATTCTGTTCTTGAAAAGATAGACCGCTTTAGGATGACAAACTCTTAAATGAAACTGGGAGAGAGTGTTATTTGTGCGGAAGCCATTGAAGAAATACATTCCACTCAAACAAGGGATCAAAATTCAATTCAGAAAACTTGTTTTTTTTTTTTTTTTTTTAGTTCTCTTGTATAGTCCCAAACTGGAGTGCCAGGTTTTTTTGGATTATAGCATTATAAATTTAATCGAATGCTGTAAGATCTAGTTCTTGCTCTTGTTTCTTAGAAAATGACATGTTATTGAACTCTCTACTCTAGTATACTTTCTTAACAGAAACATCCATCATGAAGTGTAGGGTCCTGATGTATCACACTCAGTGTCATATTTGAGATCCTACTGTACCTCGATTTAGCACATTTTCTTATTTTATAACACTATAGCTCTACAGAGTATTTGAGCTGAAGTCCTTTTTTAGCAGCAATAGTTCATAAATTTTTTAAGTAACCCCGTAATAGTTTACTTGATTTTGATACAGCAGGTCTGTTTCTGTCACCATTAACCAGGGCTGCCAGGTTTTAAACAAAATTTCAATCCCAACTACATCTCAAAAAACACACAAAAGACCTGAAATTAGGCCAAAAGATTTGGGCACTGGAAAAGGGAGACAGATTTTTCTTCTTTTTCTCAGTCTTTGCGTGGGAAACAAGGTTACTGGTGCACACACATTTATGATGAACGGATAATATCCATTCCATCCACTCTTTCCATCTACCAATCTTTGTAATATATTGTGTAAGAAAATAGTTCTGGACATCATATACACACTCTATGCACATACACTTTGCCTTGTTGTTTGCACAAATGCATTAGATTTAATTTAGATTATTTGCTATGAATCCAAATCTTTGCAATTGCAGAGTATTTTTATTCTCGCCCAATTTGACCACCTTGTCAACCTGTCTAGTGCTCCTCCCCCGAGCATGGGGCAGCATGATTCCTTCCCCAATGGGCCTCTATTATCTCTTGTTGGAGCGCTAATTTTTGAGGACTAGGTGCAATAATAACTCTATGGGTCCTAATTTGGGCAGTGAGCACACTGCTCCACAATTGTGTAACATTTAGAAAGTTGAGCAAATCAGTGGAACATTGGCATAAATCTATACAATGGGAATATTTTTTTTTATTCACTCAGAGGAAGTAATTATTGTTTCAACAGAATTTAAAATGTATAGAATTGTGCATGTGCATGAGGATATGAAGATTAATATTTGTTGAATGTATGGTATGTCTGGCTGATATATGCCCCTATGAATGAGTTGCCACCATTTGTAGAGTTTTAGTTGAGTCATTAATTTCACAATTATTCAATGGTATGGTGTTGAGATAAAACAGATAAAATATAAAACTAAGTTTAACTGCTCTGCTTGAATAAATTCAAGTGTTCTCTCTCAGCTCTCTTTCAAAGAAGGCACACAGTGTCTCTTTTCTGTTCCAGGATGTGATAGCCAGCTGGGTGTTTGAGAACATTCACACAAAACCTTGGGCAAATGTCTGAGCATGGGCTTGGATAAAGGCAGTTTACAAGATACAGATGAAAGCCATGTCTTTGGCCACTGTAATCCAGTTAATCCAGTACAGTGCTCTTGATTTGCATTTGCTCAAGAAACTGGGTGACAATAAGAGTGCCGGCCCATCTTAGAATATTTGGTAATCTGGTTTGGATACAGGACTCAAGAGGGTTTATCCAGCCTTAACATTTGCCGAAGCAGATGGTAGCAAGGGGGGTCAGAGCTACTGAATTTCCTCAACTGGCTATTGGGGGAAGGAAAACCAAAGGACAGTGAATGATAATCAGAGTTGTTTATTTTACCGCTTGACTCCTTAAGTACTTACAGCCAGATTATAGGCTTTCCCAGGGATAATCAGAGGCACCGGACAATTGCCTTTTACGATCCTGAACACTTCAACCCCGCAAATGTGTAAGAGTGCACACAGACACTTAATTCCTAATTAGTCCTGATCCTAACCATGCTAAAATTAACTGGTACGGTGCTAATCACCACACCTCAAATATAGTCTGCCTGGCTCTGTTGGCTTCTGGATGTCACATGTGAGACCCAATTACAAGAAGGTCTTGTACTTTGATCAGAATAATGTTTGACCACGCAAACAATAAGTGATTTTCTGCCTCACAGCAGAGATGTACAATATTTTACACTGCTTATGGTCCAAGCCATGTTTGAGCTGAAGATTTTATTTTTGTTTATCTTCAGTAACTGCTTTATTCTGGTCAGAGTTGTGGTGAATACAGAGCCTATACTAGGAATGCTGATAGCGAAGCAGGAACACACAATTGGTTGGATGCCAGTCTATCCCAGGGCACTATATACTCACACATTCATACACTCATTAACATTTAGGTGCAATATAGCATAGACAATCCACCTATTGTCCTGTTTCTGGGAGAAAGAGAACTGGAGTACCTTGAAAAGCAAACTCACACAGGCAGTAACCTGATCTCAGGAACGAACCAGGGACCTTGACACTGTGAGGTGGCAACTCTATCAAGTGCACCACCTTTCTGCCCCTGAGTTTTAGGAAAAGCTTTCTTTCTGCTCTTATGTCTATTTTTTGGTGTGTCTCACTAAAAGACTCATGTTGCATTTTATATGTTTAAGAGGAAAAAAAAAATGATTGAGTCTAGCATGCTTAAGTGTTCTTCAGTTTGTACCTTTGTGGGAATCCTACAACAGTGGGTTTCCCGTTCACAAACAGTTCCCAGTAGAACTAATTTAGAATTTCTAGAGCCATTAACTATCCAAAGAACCCACAAGGAACCCCGTTTTGTGTAATGAAACCAACCACTTATTGTATAGAGGTTTACCTTTTGGAATACAGTGGTACAATATACATGCTTAAACCTTCAGATCCCTGTTTTAAACCCCTTTATCCTAACCTCTTTCCTTCAGCAGTCTCATCTCTCAGGGAGTAGACATCTGCAACAAAGGCATTTTTGCCTAATTAGCCCAATACATTGACTAATTGGGGCTTAGAGAAGCAAAAAATGAATCTGTGGGAAGGATGTTTGCTCATCATATAGCCAACAGGCCATAATGATACACATCTAGGAAGGTGAATCTCTCTATAATAATGCCACATTGTGTGTAAAATCTAATTTAATTCAATTAGTTCATTCTTTAATAGTGGAAGAATGTGTGATTTGGGACTGCATAACCAGACTGAATGTCTCAGTCAGGTAAAAGATTTTATCTCAGATATCTGGAAAAAAAAAAAAAAAAAAATTCTAAATTTTACTAATTCCTTGAAATTCTTAATGTATCGTACCATGGTTTATGTCTTCAATTTTAAACTCAGGGTTCATCTTAAAGAGCATAAAAAATAAGCTTTAGTGATAGATGAACTCCAGAGGTTACAAATTGTATTTGAACTGATGCCAAACACTGATGATCAGGATGATCAAGAAATATGTATTAGTCATAGTGACTAGCAAATGCGTAATGTAATGACACTATCTGTGTCTAGTTTAGTGCTCCGATATCTGTATCTGTGTTCGGATTTAAACCTGAAGTGGGTGTAGTTTAAACTGGAAGGGTTTTAATTCATTCTTTTATTTTTAAAATTTGATTGCTTGCTCATGCCTGTATGAAAGAAAAATCTCCAGCTCTTGCAGCGTTTTGATGATAATAGGGTGCCTCCTGTTCATCTTTGTATATCTGTTTGTTGCACATTATTTGTTCATTCTGAATAATGCCCCCCCACAGTCAATGAACCATCAAGCAATTAACATCTTAGGACTTAAAGGGGATTGTTTATTTTTATTTTTATTTTTTTATACTAACTGCACTCTTCACTGCATAGTGCATTATGTTAACAAAATGTATCTGGTCTTATTAGCCATATCAGTTTAATGTGAAGACAGATTCCTTCCGGCAGTAACTTTAATCTGTTCTCAGAACTTTCAGAACTTCAGAACCTCTTGGAACAGTATGCTTTAAAATATTTAGATCTACCAGTTTACTTCCTACAGCTTCAGAAGCACTTTGCTTCAATTGATGAAAAACTTGCATCCAAATATCCTCTTTTCCCCCCAGGATACTTTATGTACAAAACCAGCCCTTTTCTAGTTACTAATAAAGTATACTGCAGTTATACTCTTAACCAAGTCTAGCAATATGTTACTCAGTATAACTAACAGTTACACAGTTATTGTATAGCTATATATCGGCATCATTGTGTTCCAACAAAACAATAGGTACAGGTGTAATGTAAAAAAACAAAAAAAAATAAATAAATAAAACTAATTACATAAATAAAGGCATCAGAGTAGTAGTAGGTACAGAATTATATTGTAAAACCAAGTACAGAAGATTCCATAGGACAGTTTTAGTAGCATTACATGTTCATAATATTAGATTTAGCTCTAGGCATGTGGTTGTTGAAAAAGCAGGCTTGTTGTTTGGGTAAGAATGAAGAACAGCAGGCATGGGCATACTGTTCTACAGATTGTCAACCACAGAGCTCTGCTCTGCAAGACCCCAAATGCCTTTGCATGCCTTCGTCTTGCCTAGTAATCACTTTCTAAAGCTAGTGTTTAAGTGCCCTACCGCCACTCTCCTTTATTCTACAGTAGTGTGTCTTGTCACACTTGATAAGTGTGAAAAATCAGATCTATTTCGAAAATCAATAGCACAAAAAGCTGCTATAAACTCAATACACAACCTCGGTGTGACTCTGACTCTAAAATAATGAATGTTTAGTTCCAGTGTTTGGCAGAATACCAACCAATAATGATTTATTAAAAAATGTAACTTGCCAACATATAATGTACTGTATACACTATGGACAAATGGTGCAAAATGACAGAGGGAGTGTGATATTTGAAGGTGACAGCTTAGGTCAGATTACACTAAGAGAGAAATAACAAATACGAATAGAAGTGTGTGAGAATAAGACAAGTGATTTCATGATTGTGTGCTTGGTAATCATATATATATATATATATATATATATATATATATATTATAAACAGTGAATCTGACAAAACATACATTTAAAAATGTGATAAGCCATTTCAGGCAACAGTTTCATTTTTTACAAGGTTTCTTTGCTGACTGGGGCTGAATTTTGCTCTTACATGAGTAACAGGGTTGATGTGACAGGGTCGAGTTTTTCTTTTCTTTTTCTTTTCTTCTTTTTTTTAAGAAAATATGCATAATTTGGTTAACTAGCATCCATGTTAATAACATGAGAAAATTCATGACTTTGTAATGATTTACTGAAAAGTTATATTTTTAAAATTACTAATTTACTTTCAGTGTATAATTTTGGTAACATGGTTGTACTTTCAAAGTGACCTTATCAGTCAGTATATAAATGAAATATAAATGAAAATAATTCTCATTCCAACATTAATAAGATAAGTCTACTTTTCTTCTTATCATGATCTCCAGGAAACTCAGATTCAGGTGCAGATTCCAGCAAAACATGTGACTTTTGCATGGAATATTTTAAATAATTTATAGGGGTGTTTATATTCAAGTAACAGATTTCATGAAGTGAAAGAAGTCATCCATTTTAGATGTTTCATGCAAGATGTTACAAAATGTTGCACATTAATGCAAAAAATATGATTTTTAAAAATATGTTTTAAACATTTCAAGATAAAGGGTAGTTATTGTGCCTGGGATGACAGATGTAATGGAGTTGCATCTCTAGAACTACTTGATGTTTAAGAAATCACAAAAAGCATGCAAACATCACATAATCTTTGCTCTTTCTGGTGTTGCATTAATTTGGCGTGTTTGTGTTTCATGAAATACAATTCTGGGCTTTTATGCATACTTTGTGTTGCTCACTTCCCCCTCTCTGTCTCTCTATCCCTCTCTGTCTTTTTTGCTTTTAATCCCGCCATGTTTTTAAGAGGCTTAGATGCAAATGGGCTTTGGCTGTTCAGCAATCTGTCTGCATGGGCTTGAGCCTTTGGAGTGCCATAGGTGGTGCCTATGGTGCATCTCAGTGTGTAGATGCCAAGCACATTCTCAGCTAATTTCATTTCTCTCTCCGAACAATTACTTACTGTCTTAAGACTGAGCAAGCTGAACAAGTCTGGCAATTAAATTGTTTGAGCGTGTTGTGAGCGCTGTCAAACAATTGTTAGGGACGAGTCACTCGCTATCATGAATGATTAATGCACAGAGGTGGTGAAATCTGTCTCGGGAGGCTCACACGTTCTTCAGATCAGTCTCATAGATTTTGACATGCCACTTTTGAGGCAGTTGAAGACAGTGCTACTGCTTGGCTGCTTAGATGTTCATTATAAGGTGATATGTATTCATCTCAGGTTTTGCTGGCCTGTTTGTCACTTTACTTCAGTCGCAATTTGATGTGTGACTGTGGTGCTCTCTAGTTTTCTCTGTACAGGATTCTCGGTGCATATTTTTCATCACTCAGCAATGAAAAGGAGAGTATATAAGAGTGGGTGACAAAAATAAGTGCAAGTAAAAAATAAATCTCTCTCATTGGGGTGCATGTGCATTCAGTGGAAGACATGTAGCTACATATATGGTCCTTTTGTAGTGAAGCATGCTGTGCTGATGAGTGAGTTTAGAGCCAATCTGTGCTAATTAAAAAGGATGGGCCACAGAGTTGGCGGACTGTCAGCTTTGTCTAACTTGATTTAGAGCCTGCTAATTCCAAATCAACACTCTAAGGGCCAATCAGATGTACAATGTAAGTGGTCACAAATGGGAAGCTCTGCTCAAATTGAATTGTTTTGCACACAAGCACCTGGACAGTATGAAAATAAATCCCAAAGAAGTTCTTGTATAGATAATCTTGGAGGGTTTATCTTGTTGTATTAATGTTATGTGTGTGTACAAGTCAGACCTGAAGGCAGAATGATTAGCTACAATCATTTCATAGATCTTTTTTTCAAAGCCATTGGTAATCACCCACTTTAAAACTGATCCCTGGCATAATCAAAGCTTATTTTGTGAGCATTTTGTGATATGTGCCACCAGCGTGCCTGACTGATCTAATTTTTAATAGAGGTTTGATTCTATATTGTGCCAAAATGGTCTCTTTCAGAAACTGCTACATTTTGCTTGGCTTATTCATGCCACAGATTAGCGCATTACAGGACTGAGAGAGAGAGAGAGAGAGAGAGAGAGAGAGAGAGAGAGAGAGAGA
>JAOUWY010000054.1:16852370-16867295 GCA_025728095.1 Prietella phreatophila | reverse complement strand
CCAGTCCCCACAGAGCCATAATGAGCACTCCAGCGGCCCCAACGCCGCAGCCAAGGGCGCCAATCTTCCCTCCCCACAGACAATGGAGTGTAGGTGGGCAATGCTTGTTCTCTGTTCCCCTCTTGGGTGTCCCCAGGGCTAGAAGTTGGGGAGGCATGGCCCAAAGCCGGCAGCTGGCAACGAGTACCTGGCAGTCGGAACTGTAGCTCTTTAGCCTCCAACGCCTTTCGGGCCATATCCAGCAGTCAAGTCTTGGCGGGGTTTGGTGTGGCCATGCAGTGGAATAAAAGAGCCGAGATATAAAGAGAGACAGGAGGGAGGGAGAAAGAAGGAGACAGTATGATAGAGAGGAAGGTAAAGCAGCAGCCAGTCGAGAATAAGAAAAGAAAGATTTAAATAAAAAACATAGAAACTCATCACTCATTCCCACTCCGTTGTCTTTACCCTCCTGAAGCAGGGTGTCTTTACCCTCCTGAAGCATCAAGGTTGGTTGCTAAAGTAAATGTATTTACTTTTGAAATATTTGAAAACGTGTTTACTTCTCTGATGGATCTTTAATAGACTCTTCTTCCAGATTGTCGGTCAAAGGGCTGTGCAGTTTTATTTTATTCCACTCAGCGATGCCTTCTCTTGCACTGTTTTGATTATCTTCATTATTTAAATGGATTTGCATAACAATTGGCACGATTTTATTAGCCACGTAGATGCGGATAACAATCAGCACGATGTTGTCGCAGGCCTCTTAATTACAACGCTGAGTAATGTCAAGCAAATGAATCAAGCCAAGCACCTCTCACATCAGGACAGAGGGAAGCAGGGAGCGCACTCATTAATGCTGGAGAGTGTGTGGGTCGCTGCACAGGGTCCAAGGTGATATTCAAGTACACTGTAGGTTAGCACCTCTCTATCACACATTTATAAATACAGATGCAAAATGCAGAAGTGTATTTCTGTAATATGGTCAGAAATATCTGCACTGTTTCTGTTTCAAATTATTAGTGTTTTAGTTCATTTCTATTTATGTTGAGAAGAACCTCCACTGGCTTGCTCTATCCTTCCTGAAACAGCTTCGTCTGGGCATGAGGATTGAATAGTTATTATCTTTAGGGAGGATTAAGGATTTGTGTCCTCTACTGAGTGCTGCAGTAAAACAAAAATAAATGTCTCCATGTTGATATTGCACAGGCTTTATTGTTCCTTTTGGAATAATCTTTGAAAATGAATTGTTATGTCCTATAGTAGGATGTTGAATTTATTGCAGAATGCCCTCCTTTTATAAGGAGATATTGTTTATTAAAATACAGTTAATTTTAAGACACAATACCAATTCTGGCTGAGGGAAAGGTAATACATACTGATGTCTGTTGCAACAAAAGGGTTGCATATTGTAATTTACCCTGAAAGAAGAAGAAACAAATCCATGAATAAAGTTAACACTAGGGCCCTGTTAAACAATTAAACTTCTCCTCCTTAGACACATTTTGACATTTTAAATTCTGAACATAAAGAACAAAAAAGGTTTGCATGCAGTGGGTCTCAATGCTGGAATGTCGCTGGCCACACATGACCTTTGGCAGTGTGGAAACTTGATTTGATCCACTGCACTGTGTTGAGGCCCACAAAGCCCATTCTTTTCCCTGCCCAAATCCAGTAGCTAACTGGCCTACAATAGTAGTGGGAAACAAAGGTAACCACCTAACGGGTTATGTGCATGTGTGTGTGTGAGTGTGTGTGCGCGTGTACACATGTTAAAAGCCCTCTGTTTTCATCTTAACCCAAGCTGTAATGTAATTGCCCTGTTCACTTGGGGTGGCTGTGGCTCAGGTGGTAAAGCGGGTTGTCCAATAATCTATATTGACATTGAGTCACTCCTCTTTTCACAACAAAGTATTGCTTGAATCTATATGGTAAATGGTAAATGTGCACTTATATAGCGCTTTTATCCAAAGCGCTTTACATTGTGTCTCATTCACCCATTCACACACCAATGGTAGCAGAGCTGCCATGCAAGGCGCTAACTTGCCATCGGGAGCAACTTGGGGTTCAGTGTCTTGCCCAAGGACACTTCGGCATGGGAATCGAACCGCCAACCCTACGATTAGCGGACAACCCGCTCTACCAACATCGCCACAGCCACGCGTAATACTATATACTATACATATAGTGATTGAAGGATGGTCATTAACAGCAACAGTGATTGCGTATTGCATTTTGGTTTCCAACTAAGATGCAACATTGGAATTGGATAATTGGATTCTGTGCATCTTTTATAAAGCAATGTAGGAGGATTTACTCAATGTGTAGTATGTGACTTTGAATAAAAGAGAATGTCCTTTTATTCTTCTGAATAATACTTGTACCTTCCAAGAACCTCCCCTATGCCACTGAACTCAATTCAATTGGTGGCAGGGCATGGCTAAACCATTCCTTATACCTTTAAGACAACTTCCTACAAATACACTCAAACGTATCTAAATAACCTGTGTCTGCACAACAAGCAACACATTATCAATTAGTGCTTTATTCAAGCAAAAACTATTTGTTGAAATGTACATTTCTCTGTACTTACCAAGCCTTAATGAAGAAAGAACATTTTTGAATGGTCTTACCTGCCTGTCAGAGACAGCACAGACAAAAGCGTTCATTTTGCAGACTACTCCATATATAGATTTTTAAAGAAATGTCTGTCAATGTGAATGAAAGATCAGAATTGACCCCATTTATTCTATGCACATATGGACAAGCCGTCATTTCAGAGCTTGTCCTGGTTTGATGTTTCTCCAGAGAATATACTGCTACTGAAATCAAATAAAAAATATGTAATATAATGCTTTAAAAAAACCACACACACAAACAATACTACAGAAAGCATCTTATACTGTCTACTTATAGTGATAATTAAGGGATCTTTTCTATTCTTTGTCACATGTAAAGAAAACATCATACTATAAAACATATACGGTTACCTCACACGTTTTGACATAAGCCTGTTGCAAATCTTCTAGTAGAGCTTTCTGAAATGTTTGTGAGTGTGTTTAGTGCCCAGTGTAGGTCTCCTTTAAATAAAATCACAAGGACAAAAAAGTGTATTGTTAAATGCTAAAAAAAAATGACTAACCTTTAAATACTGTAGTTCTCTTAATTCTCACCAGTATTCTTGTCACAATTGGGAGGTGTGAGAATCCACATGACACTTTTTTTTTAGTGTGCCATTATCTAAGATGTACGATGCAGCAATGCTTCCATGATTGTATGAGTAATCCTGTGCTCATTGCTGGTTGAGGATCATATGGATAAAAAAATAAATAAATAAATGGATAGTTGCGCCCTGAACCATTCAAATCCATGACAAATGCTTTTAAAAGTGGCAAGGAGAACTTACTATTTTGACAAGATAAAAAGCAGCTCTCAAGACACTATTTCTTCAGATGAGTTAAAACATCCTTTTAAGAACACTTCACAATCTTTTACAGCATAGCTAAAGAAAGTTTGCAAAGAATGAATCATACAACTATATTTGTAATCCAAGCTAGAAAGGATTCAAACAATATTACGTGTGAGCTGATTTGCACAATACTTGATGTATTTCAGTCTTAATAGTATATACTAAGGACTAAAGGCTTTTGAATTCCTGTCTTCTTTTTTAAAGATCACAATTTAATATGCATTTGCAGAGAGACTGAGTATAATTTAGGCAACAGGCAGCAATTTGCATATGCAGTTATTAATTTCTTTTCACTTTCCTTTGTATTTTGATTGATTCTTTTCACATTTTGCATTCCAATAAGGTCAGCTCTGATCTGGTCTGAGCTACTGGTCTGAACTACACAACTGAGTAGGTTATGACTGAACATGAAAAATTCAAAACCATAAGAAGCAACTAGGAATAAAAATGAAGTGAGAGCATAAGAAGTACTACACCTTTGGTTAGAGAGAAAATATGAGAATAACAGTACCAGCAGGGATGACGCATTTTATAAAAACCCTCTGAAATCTGTCAATTAGGAAATACATGATATACAAATGGCATTTACAGTCTCCTACAAAACTACTGGAACAGCAAGGACAAATCATTTGTTTGTGTTATATACCAAAGATATTTGGGTTTGAGATCAAAAGATTTACTGCATTTACATCTAGATGTGTTAAACAACAAAAAACATAGAAGGTTTTGTATTAGACCATCCAATTTGTAGTTGAACAAAAGTATTGAAATGGATAAATATTTGGTTTCATATCCCTTGCTTGCAATAAACAAATCAAACCTGTGACTCATTTACCACCAAATTGTTGGTTTCTTTTTTGTGATGCTTTTTCAGGCTTTTACAGCAACCTCTTTCAGTTGTTGGTTTTATTTCAGGGAGTTTCTCCCTTCAGTTCCCTCTTCAGTAGATGAAATGCATGCTCAAGTTCTGGTAAAATCTTCCACTTTTTCCTCCTTATAAAGTTCATTATTGAGTTTACATATAAATACCATAAATAAAAGCAAAATTTCTTAGCTACTAAATTCTCATTTTCTGATCTCAAACCCTAAGGTTAGGGTGAGCAATATATTATAATTAGCTTGTATCTAATATAAAATTTTATGGTAAATATTTGATATTGAGTAGGTAAGTATATGATCAATAAAAATTCAAGTACATACTAAATATCGTTATTGGATATTCAAGAACTTATAAATACTGTGGGGGTACTTGATGCCATAAAGCAATAATTGCCCAAGAAAGACAAGAGAAAAAGTTAGTACTCTTAGTTACCACATGCAAAATACATACCATGAAATAAAAGCAAACTTTCTTAACTTCTAAATTATCATTTTTTGATCTCAAACCCTAAGGTTAGGGTGAGCAGTATATTATAATTAGCTTATATATAATATGAAATTTTATGGCAAATATTTGATATTGAGTAGGTAAGTATATGATCAATAAAAATTCAAGTACATACTAAATATCATTATTGATTATTCAAGAACTTATAAATACTGTGGGGGTACTTTATGCCATAAAGCAATAATTGCCCAAGAAAGACAAGAGAAAAAGTTAGTACACTTAGTTACTACATGCAAAATACATACCACATATAAAAATGTTAGCAGCAAATGTACCTGTTAATATTGTCTGTTTATGTCTTTCTAATGACAAGGACAAGCAAATAGTTACAAATTTAATTATGATGTACAATTACTCTGAATTTTACAATTCTATTTCCACTGTATTACAAAGGAGTTATTTGTATATGTACCTAGTAATATTGTTTATTTGTCCAAAAAGTACCATACGCTAAATGCACTTTACTTTACAGTCCTATAAGCACATTGTCACAAAATACTTACCAGTAATTTCTGTGTAATTATTGCTTAATTGTAGCAAGTAAAACAACAACACGTATAGGGTTACTATAAATACTGTACGGTAATTTTAATGTTAGAATAACTATAGTTTTCTAACTATAGCATCTACTTAAATATCTCGCAAAGTGTGATGTCGTATGTATATGAAAATACAACACTTCCCTAATACACACCAGTTACTTACCATAAAATTCCTTATTAAATAAAAGCTACTTACCACAGTCTTACCTATTAAATAGTAGTCAATTACCATGTAGTAAATTAAAGTGTAACTGAAATGTTTTTTTTTAAAAACGTTTTAGTTCATAAATGTTCATAAATTCAAAAATGTTTTTTCAAACAAAAAACATTTTATATATATTTTTAGTTCATCCAATAATGCAAATTAAAAGCAAATGTAATAATAATAATAATAATAATAATAATAATAATAATACACACTTAAAGAAAAGTATTAATTGAAAAATAATAATTAAGATATACTAATAAAACATGAGTGTACCAATATAATATCAAATTACACAATAAGTTGTGTTAAAATGAACATAAGAAACTGATAAAATGAACAATAAGGACAAATAAATTGATACTGTACTGTACTGTACAAATGATACTGTATATTTTATTGTATTATAAAATTATTAAAATAAATCTCAACAGTAGTTATATTAAAGGTCCTTTGGTACAATATAAACTGCAAGAATTTCAGATGGACTACAGTAACAAAGGCCAAAGTGATTCAAACAGTACTTTCTTAGAGAAATTCTTTACAGGTTGAAGATCATTAAAAGTACACAAGAAGACAAAAACACATTTTGCACTGTCACTACTGGAGTGTTAGATCATCATTTGCACATTAGGTAAACATTTGTGAAGCATTTCCTAGTCTGATGTCTCACAGACACTTCCAAGATAACTAACATTTAAATCCTCTTCAACTCTGAGGGATGCATGAATCATTCATGTGAAATCCTGATCCCATTTTACTTGCACATGTGAGTAATATGATTAACTCAATAACAATCCATTTAAAACATGTGCTAATACTTTGTAAACAGTGTAAAATAAATTTTAATCCTAATATCCAACAATATTATGACTGCACAGTGTTTAGCTTCAGAGACGTCTTTGTACAGTAAAGACACTCCAGCCCCATTCTTTCTTATTCTGTCTAAATTTATTCTTGACCTTCTGTCTGCTTTTTTCTTTTATGCCTTTGGATTTATTTCTAAGCTTGATATCAATATCTTTGGCCACTTGCCTATTTTTGGATTTTTGGGGTTTTGGACTGTTGGCATTCAAAAAGAAATGTTTGTACTTGTACCCAAACCGAAGCAATTGTCGAAAATGAACTTTAACCAATGGTTATGAAAAGTTTTGTCTTTGGGAAGCAAATGAAAGAATTTATTAACCATTTTCGAGCAAGAACATTTTCCGGGTCTTTATTTACCTTTTACAGTTCGAGATATTGTTGAGTTTACTAGCTAGGGTTAGGTCAATACAAACCTTAGGGTATGTCCCAAATCACATACTCAACTACTAAAAGAATATAAAAATAGTATGGATAGAGTTTAAACTATATAATGCAGCGTGTTCTTAGAGAAAAAGCTCAATTTAGCAACATAAAAGATTCTTTGGATTGTCCATCTGGGGGAAGCCTTTTACAAAAGGTTTAATTTTCACAAAATTTCTATGAACAACCTCTTTAGAAGATAGGGCCCTTAAACATCCAAAGAACTCTCGAGAAACCCTTTCGTAAGAGTATATTGTTTAGAATTATTATATGCAGTTTTAACAATAGCCTGTATTGCTTGTGCAATAAGTGCTTGAAGTGGTGGGAAAAGTGACAGTAAGCCTCTTTTTGTCATGTTAGTGCATGTGTTACAGTTTAAAAAATTGTGAATAAGACTCGAAACTGACAATGTTAGAAACATCTTGTAGTGTTGTAATAAAGAAGATTAAAATTTAAGCTACAGGAGTAGGATTTTGTCATATTTAATTTGAGTTGTGTTACACCCTTGGGTGTAGTAATCTCACATCTGTTATTACACACTGAGAGATATTTTATTTCCCAAACAGCATAATGTATAGTACATAGTGTGTTCAAATAGTAATGCCAGTAATTCTGTATTGACAAAATATTTAATTTTATATGCAATTTACCCAATTTAGTATTCATGATTCTGAGGATATAATTATCTACATATGTTTCTTCAAAAAACTTATTCTGGTATATAGGCCCATGTCTATCTTGTCTATCTCCATTCATCTCTGAGGATGATATAGCTAGCCTACAAACTCTAGCTACCTAGCTGAAATATAGGCTAGAGACTGGCTACCAATGCATGCATTTTTATAGTACCCAATGTGTCTTCTCTATGTGTTTTATTATATAATATGTGCCTGACAAACACATTTTCCATGAACAGGGTGGTGTTATTACACTAGTTAAAAAAGAAAACAAAAAAAACTTTTGCTACGCACTGGCTGGATATCCTGAGTTCACTTGCTCAACAACTTCTCAACTGAGTAATGGTACAAATTCCACAACAAAGATAAATTGAATGAAAATAATTCATTGACTTCACACCAAATTAGAGAACAAATAAGTGACTTGCTTTAAAATAAATAAATAAATAAATAGAAAATTCCATTAATCTTGAAATCCTTTTCCTCTTATGGTATTATATTGACAGTCATATATTGACAGACTCTTGTTTGTTTTGTGTTTATCCTCTCACCCTGTCCCCTGCTTGACTGCCTGCTCCTGTCTGTCATGTTGTAGTTGACTTTCTTTTGTGCTAAAGGTTTATGTACATAAGCTTGTGTATGATGTATGTGTACACATTTCCAGCCAATTACAACAAGACACTGCTGACTGTGAAGTACTATTACTGACTTGTCAGGGTGACTCACAGCAGCTGAATAACATCTTATTATAGAGTATTTTTGTACCTTGATTCAAAAATCGTGTTGTTTATTTTTATTTTAAAAATCCCATGCAATGTAGTTTTAAGAAGTCACAAACTATTCAATAATTCCAAGATTTTAAACTGCATAAATATGAAAATATCCATCATTTAAAGGGCCATTAGTGCAGCTGATTACTCAGCTGATCACTCTGCTTTTCTGTGCTTTGTCAGTATATGTTTGAGTACTTGACTATCATTCTAAGACAGCGTTATGTTATATTCTAACTTCATTTAGGCCAATACAAACCAGACCTTTTTGAAGCATTTTAGTGCTCATGAGATGCTTGTCAAACATGCCAGTTATGCTTCCATTTTGACAAGCGTATCAATCACACCAGCTGTAGTACGGGAATGTAAAACATGAGCTTTGCCTTTGCTGTGATTTTTGCCATCTCTATTTTGTTTTGTTTTTTTTATTTCACTTGTGCATATAAGTGAAGCATACTCCATAGAAATCACTCAATCACACTTTTTATATGTAATTTACATTCAACATTCTTGTATGTTTGGTGTATAACCAAAAATGTTCCCCTTTAATACAAATGAATGCAAATAAAAACTGTATGAAGTGTATTAGTAAAGCATTGGACCAGCATGGGCGTGCTGAACAGCTTCAATGCACCTTGGTGTAGCTTCTACAAGTATCTGGAACTGTACTTAATGGACAGTATTACATTCTTCCAAAGTATATTCTTTCAGCTGGTGTTTTGATGATAGTGGTAGAAAACACAGTTAGTCCAAAGTCTCCTATAGGTATACAATTCGGTGAGAGTCTTCCCTCTTAGGAAATGAGTGGACCCAAAACACTGGACATGGGCTAGTCACAGTAGAGTATTCAAATACCTCTCTCGTTTAACACAAATAAAGTGTGACATTGCTGATGTGAGTGCATTGATACAGATTTCTTAAGGTCTGGTATTCAAAATACAGGAAAAAGCCTATTTTCACAATATTCTGAGTACCACATAAAGCACTTTCAAGAACAACTTAAAACGATTGAGTAAAACCTTATAAAGAACTGACTCCAAGCTGTGTGATATACTGTATATTATCACATAACTAAATATGCACAAAATGTAATTTATTCATCCATCTCCTTAAAATTATTTGATGCATCCAAATAGCAGTTAACATTTTCAAGCTGAGATCCAAACCACATTGGAGCCTGAGCTCCATTCAGAGAGAGCTGTATCCTGTCATACATACAGTATTCTAGTGACTGAGCTCTTGTATAGAGGAGAAGTTCTGGAAAGCCCAATCTTCTGTTCCTCTCCTTCTGAGACAGGGATCAGCAGGCACAAGATCTTTTGTCCCTGTGTGGTGTGTGTGAAACACTTGGCCTTGTCCCAGGGTGCCACCAGGATCAGAGCATGGCCATCATCTCAGTGCTGGCAGCACACAAAGTGGGCTTGGAATGACTAATTGGTCTGAGCCACAGACAGGCACATGCCAGGAAAGACCCCTCGCACCAAATGGGCAATCTAAACTACGTTTATGCAAGCTCAACACACATGTGCTGTTCCAGTTGGCACATACATTATTATTTTAAAGGACTGAAATACATAATCATGCCTATGTTGTTTGAAACAAAAATTGAACACAGTTGCAGATGAAATTTATTGTGTAACAGTGAAATTGCTGATGAAATGTGGTAGATTTGTAGGGATGATGGGCAGTACCCGCTTACAATTAGAAAATCGTTTTCAAAATGTAATCAAAACGCTGAGTGTTTTTTGAGGCACAATATCTGAATGTGGTGAAGGTATTATTTAACATGATTAGAGCGGGTGTTGGAAAAAAATAAGTATTAGGTAAATTAAAAAAACATGAAATCCTTAATAAAATCACTCAGTAAGTTTACCATTTAGTATCAGAGATTAAATGATAGATGGGGCACTTCCTTTAAGTTTAGATGTATATTTAGCTGTATTAAGGGGTTAACAGAGAAACAATGCTGTTGATGTTTGTGAGGTTGTGATGTATTTGTTTCTTGTTCTAGCCATTTTGAACATGGTACTGACACTATTATTTTTACTTACATATGTGAAATCTGGCATCATGGCTTAGTGTTTAGCACATATGCCTCACACTGCTGGGGTTGGGGGTTCGAATCCTGCCTCCACCCTGTGTGTGTGGAGTTTGGATTTTCTCCGTGTACTTCAGGGGTCTCCTATGGCCACTCCAGTGTCCTCCCACACTTCAAATACACATGTTGAAAGTTGGTTGGTATTTCCAAGTTGTCCATAGTATGTGAATGTCTGTGTGACTGTACCCTGGCAATAGGGTGTTCCCTGTCTTGTGTCCCATGTTCCTTGGGATAGGTTCCAGGCTCCCCTGTGACTCTGTGTGGATGTTAATTCTGGATCTGTCAGTTAACCTCAGCTACATTATTCAAGACTGTAATTGATCTCAACTAGAGGAGAGTTATTTATTTATTTATTTATTTATTTATTTATTTATTTATTTTAAATCCTGCTAACACTTTTTGTTGAACCTGCCTGTAAGGTTTTTTTTTTTTTAATATATATTTTTAAACTAATTCTGTTGGTTCTATTTCCCAAAATACAAAAAAATAAAAAATAAATTTAAACCACTGCTAAACTGACAAGGCAGTTACTAAGGATGAATGAAAGAAATAATCACATTGATGGCAGTTGTCAGACACACGTATCCAGAGCGATTTACAATTATATCATTTATACAACTGAGCAGCTGAGTGTTACAGTGGCAGATTGACGGGACTGGGATTTGAATTCATGAACTTCCAATTAGAAGTCCAACATCTTAACCACTTCCACCAATTAATGCTGTATGTTAATGTTATCGAACAAGGTCATTGTCCCACAAACCTCATATCTGACTGAAAAAAAATCCCATTCTTTTTGTTGTACACCTTTAGTCACCACCAGATGCCCTGTGAACCTGTCTGGCAAGATTTAAAAGAAGAAGAAAAAAACACCCAAACAACCCCTCCTATTAGTATCTGTATTTTTCTGTCTTTGTGTCTGTTTAGAACATATTTCTGTTCATCCTGAATAACTGAATGTATTCACATTTGGTTTCATCTCTATATCCAGAGTGATTAAAACATAATTATAAGAATGTGCAGAGTTATATAACACTACAACACTGTAGCACTGTAGTATACTGTATGTGAAAATGATAAATATTCTAAAGAAGTTGGAATTTGGTTGAAAATGTCTATCGGGTTGTAATTCGCCTGAAGTTGGGATTTTCTATATCCACACACTTCAATCTTGAAGCATGGTATATTTGTAAGGCAATGGCAAGACCCAGAAAGTATATATAGAACTTACCTGCCAGACTACATCAGGCTGAATCTATAAGCTTAGACTGAATATGACTGACAGGACCTATTTCACCATGTGACAGATAGCTGCTCTGACTCTTTTTTATTTTGCTACTAAAAGAGATATTCAGTCAACCACTGATGACTTGAGCCTGAAACCACATCTTATTATTACTTCAGGTGGACTGCTCAGTAATGTGATTCTACTACTGACAGCCACATCGGAACTTGTTTTGATATGTCCATGGATTTTATTTAATAGTGGAATTAATTGATGTAATCCTGCATAACATGCACAAAAATGTGCCATAGTTTATTGTATTATAAGTTTAACTTTATTAGTCAAATGCCAACTGTTCTCCTCCCCCTAGTCCTTTTTTGTATGTCTGGAAATGCTAAATGTACAGTATGGCCTCTTGATTCTATGGCCAAGACAGACGCTAAATTATACTGCACAGTCTGGGGTCCCAGAGTTGCCTAAGGCTCTGAAATTGCTAATGATCAGTTGCGGAGAAGCTCTTTGATAGCATTGCCTGGGGACTCTGGAGCAGATCTGCTGGTGTGTGTTGAAAAGTCGAAAACCTCGTTTCTTTTCTCTTGCTAAAAATGGTGGTGGAGGAGTGGAGTTGGCAAATAAATAAATGTAAAAAAAAAAGAGAGAGAGAGAGAAAATAATAATAATAATAAGAAGAATAAGAATAAGAAGAATAATAATAACAGTTATTATGATTTTGTTTTTCATTATCATTAAATGTTTTCACACAGTTGCAATCTTACTACCAAACACAGCTTACAGCTCCACTGGTTATTGATTTATTTATTTATTTTACTATCATCTCTCACATATTATGCTCTGCCCCAAGGACAAGGACTGGCAAAGTGTTATGTGTTCCTTTTTTCATGTCTGCCACAAAACACAAAACAGTGGGATCACATGATCATAAGGATATTTTAATCCTACAAATAAAGCACAGAGATCTACTCCATGTCTTCTGTTCTGTATTTTTAAAAATTAAACTAGGTGACAAAACATTGAGCAAGTAATGGAATGAAACATTTTTTTTCTTCAGTGCTCTTGAGTATCAGCCAGGAAGTGAAACACACAAAGCCTCTCAGTGTGTGGTGAGAATACTACTGGGCCAGGCAGCCTTGCAGCGCCATCCTGCCAGAAAAGTGCCACGTTCCCTCCACCCCTGACTGAATAGGCTACTTGTTTGTTGGTTCTAAAAGGGGGTCATCTAAGAATGTGCTTAATCTGGTCCACCTGGTGTATATTGAAGAAGACTAGTTAATGTAACCATGTTCAGACCTCGTCCCATAAACTGCTTTTAGGACCAAAATCTACTGTAGTTCTCATTTGTGTCAACTCTTAGCCTGAACCTTTTGTTTCAGCTCATCCTAGACCTCTTTTTCTGCTGTAGCCACAGTTGGTAATAAATGAAACACCACCATATGTGTCTTCTCTTTCAAGATTCTGAGACATGTTGTCATTTCAAAACATTATTGGCAGCATGGTCTTTTTTATTTATTTTTTAATTTTTTTTTATAAAAAAAATACAGAGCATCACCGTTGCATAACAAATTGATTAGCTCATTTGTCATTTCCATAGTTGCATAGATGGTGGGTGCTGTGTGTCGTTGTCATTTTCGTCTGATTTAATAATGAATGCATATCTTATGCCCAGCTAGGTTGCATTGGTTGTGATAAAATATTTATGCATTAAATTTAAGGTCCTCTCAAGCAGTAATAAATTAACAGGTTTTTCATTTTTTCATGAACAGCTTTGTTTTGTTCTGCTAAGAGAATGAAATGTGATTTTTAATGCTGTTAATCCCTTTAAAACACACAGCAAACTCATTACTGCCTGAGGATAGGCTTGTGTGTGTGTGTGTGTGTGTGTGTGTGTGTGTGTGTGTGTGTGTGTGTGTGTGTGTGTGTGTGTACACGTGCACATGTACAGACATAAAAGCATGTTTGGGTGTTTAGTTGTAAGTATGAGAAGGGTGGGATTAACTATGCTAACAAAGAAGTGCATTATACATTTTATCTCAATTACGAAGTATCCAGTAGAACAGTGTACATCTGAATATCTAGTGAAAAGTCTAGGTAAAAACTCTACTGCACTTCCTTGAGTTGTTTTAAAGGTATCTGAAATATTTCCCATAGACTAATTATTATTATAATTTTTTTTTTTTTTTTTATTATTATTATTATTTGACAATGGGGAAGTTTAATAATGTTCATACATCTTAAAGCAGGTAAACAACGTATTAACAACACCACACTAGTACAGCCTGTTTTGCAGAATAGTATGTTCATAAAAAATCTGAAAATTGCACGTAAAAATTTGTAACCAGACCCCTAGCACAATAAACACTTTAAGCGCTCAGTGGTGGCTCATAAAAATTAGCACAGAATTAGTGTTAAGACTTTGTTGCCCAGTTTAAAGTGCTAGTCAAAGCATATATTTTTAGTTCATTTTCAATATGTAAAATTTGTGGTTTTATTTTACTCATTTGTTTCTTCAAACTATTAAATGCATGACTCACAGCAGGGAAATTTCGTCAGGATGTGGCCCTTTAAAAAAAAATTATTAATATGCACTAATGGCAAGCAATATAGGGTGAGAGCATCAGGTGTAATATAAGACCGTCAACTTATTCCTCCATAGCTCCTGTAAAGATGTTTTTCGCCCTAAAATGGTTTCATTTGCAATTCAGAATTGCTACAAAGCCTTAATTGAGACTTTTCTCAGCACTAGAATACCGTCTCATAGAAGGGGCTTCACACTGCTTAGGAAATGAGCACACCAGGAGCAGTGGGCTTTCTATGTTTTAATGCACTTTTGGGAAGTTGTCATTTCAAAGAGCACCCCTATTTGTAGCAGTGGAATCAGCCAGCTTTAACACGGCTGGCGGAGACATTAGGATTTGCTTCAGTCCAGTTTTTAGGCCTATTCCTTCCACTGATGAACACTGCTGAACTACGGTAAAGCTCCAGGACACAAATGTTAATGTGTAGCTTTGCATTTCAGCTCAAAATATAATAATTCAGCGGAGGAATCAGGAAACTACGTTAAACTATTAATACTGGGCTGAACTGCATCACCTACATAGTGCAGAGTTCTTTTATTTATTTATTTATTTATTATTTTTATTTCATTCTTTATTCTTTTTTTGCACTCGGCCTTCCAGCTCTACAGAATTCGAATACTTATTGAAGATATTGTCAGTGCATTACTTTGTCTAGAATTTGTGGACTCATTCCTCTTAAATCTACTTCTGTATTA
>JAOUWY010000054.1:16806284-16822392 GCA_025728095.1 Prietella phreatophila | reverse complement strand
GAGACTGTGTCTGATTCTGGGCGTTGCGAGCTTGAGACTGTGTCTGGATCTGGACGTGGTGGACATGAGGCTTCGTTGGGGCTTCGTTTTCATTTGTAATTTCCACCTCTGTAAGAAAATAAGAAAATCATGAACCGCCTGGATATGCTTCATGTACCCCTGCGTGTCCCTGGTCCCCACTTTGAGAACCATGGCTCTAGCTGATACAGTTTTGGCATCCTACACTTGCCTTGTCTCCATCATAAGCAGCTGATCATTATAACAATGTTGCTAATGCAATTTGTACAGTTTGATATCCTGTTATGCCTCCTGTTACTTTGTTCTGCCTCACAAGTTAATTTCCATCCCAGGAAACAAATGGCCAAAAAAATTCATCCTTGGATATGCTTTGTGTGTGCATTTACAGTAATAAGGCATTCCCTATAACAGAGTGTAATGATACATTTTTGTAAGTTACTTTTCTCTGGGTAAATTGATAATGAAATTGATGCACTGATTCCTAGAATGGCGCTTGCAGCAGGTGATAGAATGTTCCTTGTGTGCAGGAATCTCCCATAAGCTTCAAAGCAAATTAGTGCTACTCACCTTCACGCAACCTTTCCTTCCCTCACCTCTTTATATGCTATTATTCATGAGCCTCGCACTGTCAGGTTTGGAAATAATTTGTGTACTATTCTTAAATATGTCCCCAACCCTTTTTTTTCTGAGAGGTGCTAGATGGAATAGATGAGAAACTGGTTTGCACTAATATTTAATGGAATTTTTTTTTGGACTGGCATAATTGCTTTGGTTCAGTTTATTAGGAAGAATTTATGACATTCAAAGGTCTCTCTTCAACGGTCCTGAGGGAAATTTCATCGAGAAAGTTGAGAGGAAATTGCATCCAATATGATCATTAAGTGGCCGTAAGTGTTCAATGCAAAAGCTGATAATGGCATGTCATTGGCCTGAAATATTCCATTTGCTCTAAATATTTCAGTATGTCTTTTCCTTTTGGGGCTTGTACAAGCTGTGAGGGGATTGAAGTTTCAGCATTCAAAAACAAAAAGAATGAAACATTATAACTGCCTGGTGACCTCATTAGACTCAACGCCTCCAATCCAGAGCACATATAAGGAGTAAAACATAGTAGCATAGGATAATAATCATTGACAGTTTAGTGTGATGAGGCTTTGACTTTGACACAAAGCAAAGTCACTGGTACCAACCTGATGGTGATTATTTTCCAATATTAATCTTGAAGTGTTTTATTCTTTTTGTTCCACAACAATTTCCCAAAGCTAAAAGAATTCACTTATTAAAGAACAACATGTCATGCTTATCCATTTACAGCTAAATTTAATAATGTGGAATGTTTGAGAAACAAGTAACTGTTCCTCCTATCACCTATGATACAGTAGCTATATACGCTCACAAATATCTTTCTCTCTCTCTCTCTCTCTCTCTCTCTCTCTCTCTCTTAAATCTAAAATTAATAATATAACAAAAAATGTAGCTTGTTATTGAAAAACCACAAAGCTCAAAGCCTGTGGTGGACAAATAAAAAAAGGAACAGCTTTACCTCTGACTATTACAAAGCACTGACACTTGAGCCTCAAAACTCAAGCTAAATAAGAAAACTTTACCATATCAGCAATTACACATGTTTTAATCAATTTATGTGAGTGTCCACCATATAAGTCCCTGTGAATTAGCTATTACTATAGCAGCAGAGCATCAGTTGAAACCTGTTATGAACCCAACAGCAAGGACTGCTGTCAGATCTGTGCTGTTATGGAAAATTAATCAACACATTCTAACCAACAGAAATTGAGAATTCAGTGGTGCAGTGGTATAAATGAGTTAAGGAGACTTTCACCCATAGCTTTAAGGGTCCACGTGGGATCATGCTTTACTGCTCCTTGAAGAAACCGCACTGATTATGACCACGAATGAACATAGGAACATGTTCCATTTACTGAACTGGAATGGATTTTAACACTGTGCACTGCAAACAGCATATGTCGATGAGGATAGTGGCTGCCAGAAAACAGTATGAGGTCTGGATTAGAAAGCACAGAGTAGTGTTTCTGCTGCATGTGTTAAATCTATGGGCTGAATTTAGCAGCACAAAGAGTTTTTATGCATTTCCTTTTTTTTTTTTGCCTTATCATAATATATTGTGTTAATGGCTAATCTATTTAAATCAATATATAAACATATAATGACTCAGATAAACAAATCAATCACCTTGTTCTTAATGCACTGCAGAGCACATTATAATACATGCATAGACACCTTTGCTTCTTTGTTCAGATCCCAAATAATGTAATGCTCAATGTTTTAATTTATTTATTTATTTATTTATTTTAAATGGACACATTTGGTCCTCTGTAGGATGCATGCTCCACTTGTATCATGGATATAGAGAGATACCCTGCAAATCCATGGCTACATCATAGAGCAGTAGCAAAAGTGCCAAGAAAAAATAATATGACTGAATCCATTGTAGTGCATTTTCCAAATATCGGATGCCATTTCTAATATTTTATCCCCTGAGCCCAATGTTCTCAGGGTGCAAAATCCATATTGAAAGGCCAGTTTGACTCTTTTTGAAGTGCTTTAACTGAAAACGCTTGTTTCAGGAGGGCCTTTTGACAAGCTATTTTGCTGGCAGGATTGTATTCTTCACAAAAGACTACACACATAGGCAGCTCAGGACAGCACAGGGCTTGCCCAAAATCACAGGCATTTATACACCCTCATTTTTTACCCTTACTTACCCTTCTTGCACAATCAAGCCTATTGTCTTAATATTTGTTATTAGCATTTTATTATATATCTATGAATACATTTCTCTTTTCAGTTTTATTGGCTGTAATAGTGTCTCTTTTTTAATCTAATGAATGAATCTCACAAATGAATAAGATGAGGAAGGCATGTCCTCATTTGTATCATTGAATGGCCTCATGACAGCCATCCATCTTCTGCCAACTGCAATTACAACCATGAAAAAGACATTGACATAATAAGCAAAAAGAAAACTTGTGTTGCCTAAGAGAGGCCCAAGAATACTTGCAATGCTGCACATGGATGGCTGTTATAGCTTTAATTAGTCCGGGCTTATTAAGATATCCCCTCCATGCTTGCACTCTGTGTGTAAATTACTCATGTCCACCGTGACGAAGCATCTTTTCCCATCAGCTCAAAATCAATTTTAACAATCAATAACTCTTGCTATAAATGTTGGCGGTCTGAGAGCCTAGTCAATACCTCTAAGTGTATCAGAAGTGTAAATAAACACTTGAGAGGTTTATATGAGCTTGACATGGTCAAAAAAAAAGCTGATCTAAATGAAGTACTCTATATCCTTGTATAAGCAAAGATTTACTTTAAATGTGTTCATTTAATATTATTTGAAATTTTTTTGACTATAGGCTTTTATTTTTGGTATTTGAATAGAAAGTTCATTAAGGGATTGTCTTAGGAACTAATTTAATCTCTGATGTGTAATCAGTGTTTATTATTAATTTTATTAAACAATACTTAGGTGCAGTGTTTGCTTGAACATGACCAGCCAGCCCTGCAGCACTTTATTTATTTATGGATTAATTTATTTGTCTGTTTATTTGTATATTTATTTGTTTATGCATGTGCATATGTATATATGTATGTACGTATGTTTAGGTCAATTGTTTGTTTGTTTGATTGATTGATTGCTATTGTACCAGAAATTAATGAACATAATACAAGATATTGTTTGCATATGCAATATCTGGACACCATTTAGCAGCTACATATATCAAGGATCGACGAGTCTTACAAGAGCAACCAATCATAACAAAACATGATCCCCAAAGCAATACCTCATACCAATACATCACTACGTACTATCCTAATATATTCACTTTTACACACACACACACACACACACACACACACACACACACGAATATATAACTATGATGCAAAATATTGGTGATGTTAAAAACGTTTCCTCTTTCATTTCTGTTACTGTCTTTGTATGGTTGCTGATTGCATTAGACTGTTTTTGGTGGTATGGTGGTGCATGTGGGCATCATGTCTCCAAAGTCCCTGGTTCCTTCCTTAGCTTTGATTTTGAGTTTTGCATGTAAATATGGGTTTCCTCAGGGTTCTCAAGTTTCCTCCCACTTCCAAAAATCATGCTAGGTGGATTGGCAAGTCTAACTTGTGAAGGTGTGAATGATTATCTAAATGTGTGTGCATGGTGCCCTTTAATAGACTGGCATCACACCCAGTGTTTATTCCCACCTCAAGCCTAGAGTTCCTGGAATACACTTTGAATTCACAGCAACCCTTAGTAAGATGAAGCAGTTCATGAAGCTCAATGTATTTGTATGTTTACACTTAAGGGGCATGCTCTTGTGTACCTTGTCTCAATAGTATTCCAAAGAGGGTAATGATGACTGTAGAAAAAAATAAAAATAAAAGCTTGAGATTCAAATAATATCTATAAATAATATTTGCAACTATTACTTATAAATGGAGCAGCAGTAGTTCATCAGAATAGTTCTTATATTAAAAAAGTCTCAACATGAAGCCTCAAAGCGATATTATCTCTACTTAGTGAAATGTTTGACTTTTTAAAATAAAAAGTGTTCCAAAGACATAACTGTCTGCCTTTATTAAAACAACCCCTGAAAAATAAAAAACAGATTTACAGCACCTACAGATTTACAGTTGTTGGCCACCATATTTCATCATGCATCTGAATCCATATGGTGCCCATATGCTTAAGTATAAATCCGACAGTACCTGTGTGGTGCTCTTGCTGAGCTCACAAAGTTATCCAACATCATTAATCAGTGTCCCCATCAGGTGGCTTGTTTGCCAGACGAGGCCTAAGTGACAGTGATAAGTGATCCTCCTCTTGTTCCAACATGAGCCCTAATACAGTGGGCTTTTCACATTATCAAGTGAAGACAATGCCAGTGCCACTCGCAATGAACAAAAGTGTCACCCGACAGGAGGAAGATCAAAGCCATTTACAATTTAAATGTCATGCGGAAGAAACAAGCTCTGAAGGTGGAGGCAGGACTGAGCTCCTTTCCTACCTCATCATCCTTCCCTGCTTGTCAAAGCGCTGTGGTTCATGACCCTTTATGCTCTCTCCTTCACTATTGTGTGGAAATGACATCAACCAGGTGTTTGGTGGGATAAATCAGTGCCACGTGTAAAACAAGGTCTGACTTTAGCTTTGATGAGGCTTTCCAGTAGCAAAGAGGGCAAAGGACGAAGAGTTCGAGTGGATCCCACCTCTCATCTCAAGCATAGCAATAACTTTTTTTGCCCTTAGCAATCTGATAACTTCATGAAAGCTTTACTTTGTGCCCATCACACCATCAGTGAACATTCCACTTCAAGGACCACTGAGTCTTTGATTTTAATGATACCTCAATGTGAAATGCTTTATTTTTTCCATTTCATTCTCATGACACTGAATTCAATATGAGACCATTATTACGTTAGATGCCACATTATTACTATTGAAGATGTTCTTTAAGTATCCCTGCTTCCAGGGGAGATCTTGACAAATCTCACTTTTGAATTTAGTGGAAAGCATGTCTAATTGAATTTTAATACATAATTATATTAAGCAATAATTCCATTCATTTCCCACTGCAACTGAATATTCAACACTCCTGAGTCAATCACAATGAAGTTATTATCACCAAATAGTTGGATAACCATGGAAGATGGCAATGGAGCCCATTTGGAGGACATACCATACATCATGTGAAGACAAAATCAGCAATAAACCATGTAGCAAATTTTACTATATGTTTATTCTCTTCCATTTCAGAAAAAGCGTAGGGGGATGTTTATCCATGGAAAACTCCCAGGGAGCACCAGACCGTTGTCATGATGAAGAACCAGATCAAACTGGTCTAATTTCCTAACTGAATTCTCCAGAACTATTAGAGCGAGCCCAACCTCTGCATAATGTGATGAGCAAAGGGAACGTTGATGAACTTTTTTAATTATTATGCCGCCTGGGAATTTGATGTCGCCAGTACAGGGATCTACACCGTCAGGCTTTTTTGCTGGGTTTTTTTCCAAGTCTTTTTTAATTCACCTAATTTTCGGACCAAATGAAACACCACAAGGTTAGAGTGTGGAGTAATTAACAGCACCAGGCCTAATGAAATGAGAGGATGGTGTGTACCATGAGGATCAATATAGGTCTTTAAGTGTGGCCTGGCTAGGAATTATACCAGGAAATACAAGTCACTTAATAGTAATAAGCTGATGAACCAGGTCCACATGTGCTAAATGAGATGTCACTTCAGTGAGTTAACATATTGAGGCAAACTAACAGACTATCTGCTAAGATTGATGTAATTAAGTGAGCCTTCCAGTCAAAGTCTGTAATTCTTTAATCCAAATTTCTTACACATTTCTCACATTTCCTAGGTTTGATTGAATTAGAAAATTAATTGCCAGTAAAGTGAATTAGTCGTTTTTGGGATACAGAAATAAAATCAGTGACAGAATATAATAGTATGTACTGCAAAATATGTTCAATCATGTGTTAGTTTCAACCTCAGCTGCTTCATTGACTGTGAGCAGAACATTGAAAGTTTCAGCCGGATTAGCTTTTCACATTCCTGTAATACAAGCATGTTTGTGTCAGGTTCTTACATGAGGAGGAAAAAAGGTTAAAGTCACTGGACTGGAAAAGAAAAAATATAATGACATCAATAATAAATAAATAATAATAATAATACTTCTTAGCATTGTTTTAATCAGTTTTGATGAGTATCTAGGGCTCTGACAGGCTCTTGAAAAGGTCTGTGGTTGGTCATCCAGAATGTCTGGTTCTTAGCCATGTTAAGCCATGACAAATTTTCTAACCCATGGCAAACATACTAAACTGTATAGTACCAGAGAAATTCAGCAGGTGTAAAACCAATGATAAGATTTAATTTCCCATAAATCATACAAGTAGTTTTCTTATCTCCCAATGGTATCATTAATCCTAATACCAAAACTTTCACGCTGATCATCCTCTCTAAGTTTTTATTTTACATGACTGTAAAAACTGGCACACAATTTATCATTACATAACTGATGGTTATAGAGTAACTAATACTCCAGCTAATTTTGAGTTACATTTTCTGTAACACACCTTCTATGTGGATCATATTTATAATTAACAATGAATACATTCCTATGATGTTACTGCATTCATAACACATTCTATACATATATAATATATTATGTATACATTGTTAGATTTATTTATGAAAATTCATTAAACATTATTAACTATCCACTGTATATTATGCATTATAAATTGCTAGTGTGATGCATTATGCAGTAAGTAGTTCATAACACATTAGATGGCCGATGCCAAAGAGACCCATCCTTGCATATTGCATTATGAGACCTACTTTTATTTATTTTCTTTAAGTAATGAATTGGAATTATATTAAATTGACTTCATGGATATAAAGAGATGGTCAGAAAACCATATTATAACTCTTTATAGCTTTACAACATACTACAAACATGTATCATAACTTTGTCAATTTATTGCACTTTTCATTTTGTTTATAATCTACACTCAGAAATGAAAAGTATAAAATCATTTTTAAAAATATGGGCAATTCCCTCTTACTTAGTGCACTAATCATAGAGAGACTGAATTTCTTTGGTATTTAAGTCTAAGTTTTAAAAACACTTCTTATTATGCATTCTATAAATTCATTATAAACATGACTATGAACTCTGATGCCTTTCCATGAATAATTATATTAATGTGTATAATGCCTTATGAATGCTTTATAACATGCTATTAATATATTCATAGGAAATTATACATTTGGCCTTCATATAAATTTTTCATATAATGCAGTATTATTTTTAGTTCAGTAATTGTCCCATAATGCTAGTTTTGGTCTGACTTGGAACTTACATGCAATGTTCTAATAACATTGCCAAGAAAAATATTATTGCAGTGATGTTTTTAGAATACTTACTTACTGTGATAAATTAATGTCTCAAATGAGCAGTGTGTTTCTATTGTGTATCATGTGCATTTGTTTATGGTCATTTGTTTTCTGAATTGGTTTTGGTTTCTTCTCTTCCCTGTTAAGTTATAAGTGTATTTGTTTCTAGCAAAGCCTTATCATCCATTCTTCATTAAGTCATTTAGTCTAAGCTTTGTTTTAGACTTATGTGTTTCTGGTGTTACTTCCTCATTTCTGTTTTCATGTTTTGATTATGGATTACCTGTGTATGGAATATTCAAATATCGATGATGATTATTGCATTGACTTCAAGCTGAATAGACACATTTGCATCCTGCCACTACTAACCACACGTTACACTTAGGATACTTGAATACCTTGAACATTCGATTAACATTCTTTATAAGCTGCGATGGCTCTGCAGTTCAAAATTCAAAAGAATTTTCAAAACTCTTATGTCAAGTGCTGAATGGATACTGGACGTAATGGGTGATTAGTGGTCATAACATTTTATATGATTTCATTCATATGAAATCACTCTCCCTCATTAGATTCGATGAAATTATAGGCTAACTTGAACTGGTGTACTGGGAAGAACAGTGCTGCAGAGTGTATCATACTTTAGAAGTCACTTTAAACCAGAGGTGACAAACCTTGGAATAAGAAAATGCTCATTTCAGCCTATATGATTATCTAAGCTATTGTGTATTGCAGAAATACCTGTGGTGTTAGAAAGACTGAGATGCATGTACTGGGTGAAAAGTTTAAATACATGAGAAACTGTTAGATGTTCTCTCACACTTCCATCCTCTCTCATTATTGCAGAACAGAGGAAGTCTATTTCAGTACCTGGATAGATTGAGAGAAAATGTGAAGTGGCTACATGCCAAAACATACTTAGCAAAGCAGCAAAAGAGTGGTGACCTTTAAAAGTGCTTAAACACAATGTGCAGGAGAAATGATACTTGAAAGAAAGTGAGAGACAAAGTAAAACACCTCATTTAGCATGGATCCAATGCAAAGTGTGTAGCAGCAGAATATTCTGCATGAACCAATTACGAAGCATGGTCTCTCAACATTGACCTTTACCCCTCCCGTCTACTATCAGAGAGAAACATATTTATGTGAAAAGGCATAACAGTTACAAAGTAATACGACACGGCACTAAACCTTCTGGTGACATGGATCTCTATATTAGTTTTAATTTTCTAAATGACTATTTATGATATTAGAATGTGACGAGCATGTGTGTGTGCATATGTTCCGTTTCGCCGTGCCTCTGTGTGTGGGTGGTTGTGCGTGCCTCCTTGGCACAATGTGCAGCGAGTTATTGCGCTCTGAAAGCTGTGCCTGTATTTCACATCAGGAAAATACAGACACATAAACAAGGCTCGGTGGGTAACTGTCTGATAGCAGGCCACATGATTCTCTCACCTCCACTTAACAGCTGAGGTGGAAGTCCAGGGCCTGCCAGGCCTTTCTGCAAGGATGAGCTGCTACGACAGCTTGCTCTCGATCGTCATTTCACTGCTTTAACACACCGAACCCCTGCTGTTCTCACTGCCAAAGAGCTCTCAGTCGTAAGTAGAGGTAGCTGAACCTGTGCATGTAGCAGGGATAATAAGAGACTCTCTGGCTTCACTTCTGTTTGGACTAATGAACTGGAGGTAGAACTTAGGGAGAGACAAGTGAATCATATCCTGGCACAGAAAGGATTGGGGGATTTGGAAGAAAAGAGTTTCTTTTTTTTTTTTTTTGCATCTACTCGGAATTTAAAATAAAAGAATACTTGTTTGTAAATTGATTTTGAGCTGTATTAATTGCAATGTAATTGCTTTTTCCGATTCATTTGGCCACTTTCAATTTTCTTTCAATTGTTGTATTGATTTATTTTTGCCAGTTCTCTTTTATCTGACATGATCAATATGTACATACTAGGCAAAGCAGAAATATTCTCTGTGAGAATGTACAAACACATTGTTTAAGCTATTTTTTTAGAAAGGTTGAACACTTTGAAACATCATTCATCAGGGAGAGGCAGTCCACAGCGACTGTTATTGAGGAAGGTTAGTCTCATTATAGGTTTTGTCCTACATTCACGACCACTTTGAGATGAATAAGAATTGCATTTCACCATAGCACTTGGCTTTATGGGTGTGTAAGCTGCAAATCACAGCTGGGATTTGGGGGTCCCAGTGGTTTGAACTTAGCCCAGCCATCAACAGTGTTGATCCAAGCTCACAGTAAGAACTAAGTAGGGTGTTGGAATTGGTCCATGGAGTTTTTATATTAAGGTCCAGCGAGAAGGCTTTGGTGGAGACCGAGTTGAAGGACAATACTACAGAAGTAGTCCCGTGAGGACATAAAGTGAATGTTTCCTTTGCATTGCAGACAATGCAAGAGGGACTTGACACCTGCAAGGACATCTTACACAACAGCATTACACAGGCATGCATAAGTACTGCAAACACCCCAACCATATGGCTACCTAACGAGCACACTGCCTATGTTTATTCATGTGTGCCGAAGAAACAGAGCAGGAAATTGTAATCTGTAATAAAGGTACAGTGAGTTGACGGGAATAAAATATGGGAAAAGAGAACACCAGGTGTCTCTAGTTGTAAACATTCTCAGATAGCAAAGCATTGTGAAGGTGCTTAGACACCTCACCATGCACTATTCATCAGCATAATGCACTGAGCTATAAATGTACCTGAGGACCTGGAGATACATTAGCATGCCTACACATGTCAGTGGTCACTTCGTCACAGCTAAAGATCTGTGCTGAAATGCTAGAAGAACCTTGATTTGAAGCCAGCATGTTGGGTCCAAAAGAAACTTCCATCTGCGGTGCATCATTTGCATGGGTGTAACTTTCTTTCCAAATATTTGCCAAGAGACAAAGATGGTTGGTACAAAACGTTTGTGATAAATGCGAAACACATTTACAATAAAGCCCATATTTCTTTCTTATGCAGAAGATTACAACAATAATACAGTACACAAACTTTCTAAATTTTGAACATCACTGAGAGATCCTGCTACATGATTAATTATTGGTCCATGACTGCAGTTTCGTACATAACTAACCATTCCTTATTTTAGCCATATGCTCAAATGCATTGCATAACTTTCAGTTGCTGTAGGCAGATTGGTGGACTGAGTGAGCGACAATCATGTTAAGATGATGAGCAGCAGTCTGTAAAGGCAGTGCATTTGATTATAGTATATTTATTCACTTCATAAATAGAGTGAGAACTTAATGCTGTACTACAAGTTGTTATCAAATAGCTTTAATGTAAAAGGTTATTAGTATAAAAAAATCAATAAAATATTATGTATATCATACAGTATGCACAGTATTCCTCAAATGTCCTATTGCTGAGATGTTGTATAATTTTCCAAGATAACTGGTATTAAATAACTAGCTAAAATTCATTTCAGTAAATCTCTGCTTCATGTAAGAAACCAAATATCATTTGAGGATATCAATATCAACTCCTGCTATACAGAAAACATTAAGATCAAGGGCTACTAATTTGGGCTAATGTATGGTTATGTGCCATGACTGTCACACACCAATCATAACACTATTTTTTTATATAATGTAGCTTTTCCAGTAACAAAACTCTATATAACCACATTCTCCCTTTTCACTTCAACATTATTTAACAAAAAATTATTAAACAGTAGTACTTAATTAGTGTAGAATGTGAGTAGGTACATGCATCAGCTTGCAAGAACCTGTCTGGAGAATAACTGCATAACACTACACCTACAGAGAGTTGTTTTTTTTTCTTTTTTTTTTGTTATTCAAGTGATGAAATTAAGACTATGAAACATGTATGGTCATATTTATTAGTGTTTATTAAGATGAAAATTTAACATGACAACGTGTATTATTATTCAAAGAAAAGCAAAAACTCTGTCATGACAAACCCTTTCCAAAGCATGTACTGTACGTTGTATTTTGTGCAATAAAATAGCTGCACAATAAAATGAAATTAGCTTCTGTGTACTTATCTTATTTTCTTGGAAACTCCTATTGTAGCTGACTACTGTAAATCATGAATACCTTGTAGATTGACAAGTTTAAAATTTCAAAGTAGCTTCCTGAACATCCATAGAACCTCTGAGCATTATTGTTAAAAAATGTCCTCCTTTAGGAAGATCCATGACACAAACCTCATGCCTTTTCAAACACCCTACAGTAACTTTCTTTTTAAATTATTGTGCAAACAAACATCAGGGAATAAAAGGCATAAACATTTCCACACATAAACTTTTAGAATTTCCAGCAGGAATTTATACTGTATTCTTAGCATGAGCTACCTATTAGTGAGGTTTTCTCATTACAGCAGTGTTTTAATGAGCTAACCATGTACAATATACAATATTGCTGTGGAGCTGAAGAGGTCATGACTCATATTCAACCAGTTTTATGAAAAAAAATAAATTATGGTTAATCAATTATATATTATCCGCACTTATTTTGTAAAGTACATAGTGTTTCAAGTCTCTGTGCATAAAGGAAGTTTTTCATACTTAGTTTATAATAAATATTGGTGTTTTTTTTTTTTTCGATAGCCTTTAAGAATGTCTTTGATAAAAGAAGAATATATTGAAATCATTCACATGGCTGGAACGGGACGCTGTCACAAGGTTGTAATAGACCTCAACAGTGAAGGTGGCAAGCACAACACACATGACACTTTAACATTATTCAAAAATCAAATTCAAAAGGACTGGAAGTGTTTCAGTCCAACCAAGAAGTGGACATCCAGGAACATCCACTGATGAAGTGGCATACATAGTCCCCTATGTATGAAGACTTTGGGGACACCTTGTAGTTTATAAAATAAGTAATTCCTTTGATGTGTAATATGCATGGCTCCTATTTGCTATCATATATTTGCTATTGTTTTCCTATAAATATGGCGTGAAGTATCAGGAGCATGTTCTGACCCTTAGAGGCTAACCCCAGCCTCCAGGAATAATAAAACCTAGCATATATTTGTATATATGTGTGTACGGAACTTTCTCTGCATGAGTCCCCTTGTTGAGGATTGACCCTGGTAAACCCTTCCTCTCTGCTCTTTGTGATTAATAAAAAAAAGTAGAAAAAATAATCATTATCATATTAAAATGCAAATTAATCCATCCTCCCTCGCACTTTTAATAGGCTCTAAATGCTTAAGGTTAATGTGATGTCATGCAAAACACTAATATTGCTATACAATGCATGACTACATCAAGAGCACCATTCAAGATCTAGCTTTATATGTCTTTGTATCTTTATTCTGCATTTATTCATCTGAAGGAGAAAAAAATCCTTCTCAAGGTTGAAATAAATTGGGATCTAGAGACACAACACAATAAGCCCTGCTGTTTTTAATCAATTATTCATCCAATATCTTAATGATCAGAAAGCTGGAGATGATCAAAGGTCTGGTTCGTGCCTCTGTGCTGTGGCTTACTGAGACATGCAGCACCGCTTTGATGTGCTTCGCCAACAAATGCACTTGTCTCCACATTTCTCCTGCATGGCTTTGACAGCACTGGTCTGAGGAGCCACTGCGGATAGGCCAGGGTCACTGACCCATTCTTTAAACAGCTAATATGCAACTTTGAATCTGTACAACTCAGCCCAATACAGAAAGCTCTCATTAATTTATCACAGATCCTCACACTACCTTCCTCATTTAAAGGGAAAATGGTCAGAAAGCTAATCTTTTTTTTAATCACTGACAGGCCTTGCATTTTGTATATATTTTATTCTACAATATAACTATAACCTCTATCTACAGTGGTTTGTGAGGTTACACTGTTTTAAATTCATTCATCCTCAATAAACCTTCTATCTTGGTCAGCACTACAGTGGATCCAGATCCTGTTCCGGGAATACCAGGGCATGATGAATACAATACAACCTGGATGGGATGGATTGCAATCACTCACACACTTGTGCACATCTAGGGATAATTTAACATAGCCAATTCACCTACTGGCATATTTGTCAGAGGTGGGAGGAAACCAGAGCACCTGGAGGAAAGCCATGCAGACGCAGGG
The DNA here is from genome assembly GCA_025728095.1 of Prietella phreatophila. NCBI lineage: Eukaryota > Metazoa > Chordata > Actinopteri > Siluriformes > Ictaluridae > Prietella > Prietella phreatophila. Next base: position 16,808,329 of record JAOUWY010000054.1, on the reverse strand, counting down.
AGAATATTCAAAGCTCCACACAGACAGTAGCTTAGGACTGAACCCGGGGACCGGGGAGTGTATTGGTTATTTCAAGGTATTATACATTACCACGTTAAAATGAACCCTATAAGGTTCTTTGTGGGACTGGGACAGGTTCTCCTGGTATCACAATGTTATACCATACTTTGGTTCCTTAAAGTACTAAGGTTTTTTTGAGAATTTACTGTGAAGAACCATTTCTGGATACTTTAAAGCCTGTAAATAGATGGTTCTCTAAAAAACTTGAGAGTGTGTATAACTTCAATGGGGTCTCCTATAACATCAGGCTGAAACCCCATGTTTGGTTCTAATTGGAACTTTTATTTTTAAGAGTAAGACTATAGTGCTCCCAAGTTTAAATCCAAATAGAGGAATTTGGTCACCATGTTCAAGTAACGTTGAAGCTTCCATTAACATATGCCTCCTGTGAGAGCGTACTCGTGCATCGAGAGCGCAGTTCCGTTCACAATTTTTCCCTAATGAACTAATTAATTTGTTAATTTTTTTATTTTCTGCTTCGAGATACTTTGTCGAGCAGAAGTGTTTGTCTCCTCAAGACACAACATCATTCAAAGGCAATAAATCCACAAGCAGAGATGGCTTAGTGGCTGCTGATGAGCCAATCCAATCTGTCACGATGAAGAGGTGTCAGAGAAAGCTGTTCTGCCCCACCGAAAGCTTATTGATGCTTGGCATTTACAGGGGCTTACATTTCCCCTCTGGACACACAAAGCCAAGCCTCTCTGAACTGGTCAAATTAATTGTATAGCATATAGGTTGTATTTTTGTCTTGATAAGATAAATATGTCTTGTAAAACAGGTTGCTGAATCTTCTGTAATTCTTCATTTAATCTGGTTATTGAGAAATCTGTTCATCATCAGTTGTTTATTGGTGCTACTCTTTTTTTTTTTTATAAAGTTCACCCTGTAGTGTTTAAGGTCTTGAGGCACATATTAAACCTTCGTGTTTCATAATTCACTGAATATGAAAGTTTTGTAGAAACCTTTACCATCCACTGGGCTTTGCTGGAGGCACTACCAATACTACTGAAATGTATGTCTCTTATAAATGGCCAGACCAGAGGTCTTTGCTTAAATATTTGATCTACCTGATGAATCTCCATTGTTTCCCATGACAGATGTAATTATGCCGGTGGCATGTGAAGGGCCACATTTTAGCCAAAACTGTTGGACATGACGTGGAGCCTCACTGTAGCCGTGCCATCTGTATCCTTGTAGACCTGACAGGCCACATCAGTCAGTGCATTCGGTACACTTTGTTAGAGCCTTGCACTCCTACATGCTCATGGGTGGCCTCTGAGCTCCTCGAGTGATTTGTTGACATGAATATTTCGCCTCCTATGCACTCACAGCTCAAAAGCCATAAGAGTCGTGCATGTCTCCCTGCAGTAACTACCACTCCTGCTCCATCACATTCCATTTGGTGAGAGCTGTTAGAGAATCATATACAGAAAACAGGCGCAAAATCAGTGATTAATCATTAAACACAATCTCTCACTCACTCTCTCTATTTTAGAGTAATTATACAGTCCCTCAAGAAACAAAGCTATTTGTTCCAAATACAAATACTCTCTGTCTTCCCCATTCAGAGCCATGTCACACTTTTTTGTAGATATTTTTGATCATCCACTGGATATGTGCTGCACTTATCAGCATGTCAGGAACCACCTATCAAACCCTGATGTCATTGTGTGTTATACTATGAAATATGTCAAAGTACTAATGCTATAATCACAGCTGGGTGACACGTCTTCTCTAAAATCAATACACTGCTATACACATCATGTCAAAGCCAATGCAAACATCTTTTGATCCATCCACCTGTGGTTCTCCATCAGTCTCTTTTACTGTCAGTAGAGTATGTCTGAACATTGAACGCAACCTAGGTCATATCTTATAGTATCTGTATGTAACCCCTTCCTGGCACCGGAAGTGTAATATTAGATACGGTTACTAATGCAAAAGATTTTAATTAACAGGATCCTGAGTATTTAGCAGTTGAT
>JAOUWY010000054.1:16724050-16735519 GCA_025728095.1 Prietella phreatophila | reverse complement strand
TTAGCGCCGCAACCGCTCACAGCTGCGGGCAACTCCAAGACACACGTGACCCTTGACGAGGCGAGACGAAGACATGATGTCAACCCAGAAGAGGCCCGCGCATGCGCAATAGCACTCAACGCGCGCTGCTGCACGGGGGAATCGTGACATCCAGAAGTACAGCAGCAGGCAATGTTATTTAATCAGAATTAAGGAGGTGAAAAATAATTTTCATTATGTTAAGTTTCTGTTAATTGTATATCATCAGCCGAGAAATTAAAGCCAAAATTGCATGCCCAAGGGACAGATAAAAATGGAGGATAATTGAGGGCCTAAAATGTAATCGTTTGGGAAACCATATTGCATTTTTTAAGGCTCTAAATAATCTCCACTGCTAACAAACTGGTAATGGTCTGTCAAGAAAGATCTTAAGCAAGAAAGAATGTGTCTGTCTAAACCTACAGTGTTTAAGCCTGCCCATTAAAATGTAATAGTCATATAGTCAATAGTGTAAAATGCTGCGATCAAGTCCAACAGAAAGAAAACAGAAATATATTTACAATCTGATACTAGCAGAATGTTCTGTACAATGATGCCTCTGGAAACCGGACTGAAATACATCCATATATCTTATACTGCTTATTGTAAGCCACATTGGATAAAAGCGTCTGCCAAATGAATAAATGTAAATGTAAATATCCATCCATTTTCTGTACCGCTTATCCTACACTTATCCCAGGGGACTCAGGGCAATGAGGCAGGGGACACTATGGACTGGGTGCCAACCCACTGCAGGGCACAATCACACACATATGGTATTCACACCCATTCACACACTACAGATAATTTAGATATGTCAATCAGCCTACAATACATGTCTTTGGACTTGGAGAGGAAACCAGAGAATCCAGAGGAAACCCCCGAAACATAGGCAGAACATGTGAACTCCACACACACAGGGCAGAGGTGGTAATCGAACCCCCAATCCCTAAAGGTGCGAAGCAAACATGCTAACCACTAAGCCACCGTGCCCCATGAAATACATAATTTAAAAAAATATTTTTTTCACATTATTTTCATTCTCATTAAACAGCCAGTTGTTAAGAGGTTTCATTCCTGATGCCATTTCCATTAATACAATAAGCCACGCCTCACATGAATTTGCATCAACACGTTTCTGGTGAAAGGATCCATTCTACTTTCAGCAAGTGATCACAATCCATTATTCTGGTCATGAACCAGCCATTGCAGGTTTAAGGCACTGATGAAGTCATAGTAGAGGGGGAAATAAGAAGGAAGGCATTAAAATGTCAAGCCCAATAAATTCTTCTTGCGGTTGATATAAACAGAGAATAACTCAGAAACAACCACCCAAAGCAGATTCAGACTTTTAATGGCCAGTGTATTTGATTATGTGATTTGGCTGTACAGTAAAAAAAAAAATCATATTATTCTAGAAAAGACAAAAAAGACTAGAAAATGCAATGCACATTTTAGTGGGTGCAGTGACCACTGAGAAAGACTTGGAAAAATTAATGTCACAATCAGTTTGCAAGTGCATCAATTCATATTATTGCTGAACTGAGGGATTGAAAATGAACACTCTTATCTACACGGGCATTATCGATTGAAGGTGGTAAAGTAAGGATTTTCAGATAGCCAATTACTGCGTTTAGATAATACTGCCTTTGTCATTTGTTCTATCTGGCTGATCTTATCACTGCAGAAAATAACATTTTTATGATGTTGTCATACTGTTGTTAGCGAGGCCATTTCATATATATTCGCTTAACAGCTCAAACAAACAGATCTAAATAAACTTTTGTGCAATTTACAGTTTCAAAGCCTGAAACAATATCAATCTTAATCCATTTCAGTCTCTCTCTACAATTTACATTTTACTACATATAGAGAAAAAGAAGGCTGCAGTTGGCAGAACTGGACAGCTGAAGATTGGAAAATGTTGTCTGGACTTCCAGTCATTATCTGTTTGTGTTCTTGGCTGACAGGAGTAGTCTGATGTGGTCTTCTGCTGTTATAGCCCATTCACCTGAGGATTCAAAATTGTTCAAATGAAGGTTGTGATTTTTGATATGCCTTTCTGTTCACCACGGTTGTACACTGTGGTTTTTTGAAGTATCATAACATTTTTGTCAGCTTAAACCAGTCTTGCAATTCTCTTCTGAGCTCATCTGAGATTTGAGAGAGTCTGATGGTTGATTAACCTCATGATTTGCTGATAGGATAATTGCATGAATGAGCAGGTGTACAGGTGTTCAATTTAAAGTGGCCAGTAAGTATATGTATGCAGCTACATTATCAGTGTCAGACTTCACCAGTAAGCGAGGCCCCAGGGAATCAAGGCATATCGAATGTATTAAATTTCTACCAAATTTAGTTTGGTCAGGATATCACCATTAAAGTTTTAACCTTATGAATGAAGTGCCCCCTATTATGGATTAAAGTATTTCCATTGGAGCTGTGGATGCATGAGCAGCTCAACACTGGCCAGAGGTAGAGAAACTTATAGCAGACTCAGCGAGTGCGAGTAGCACATTTGCAGCAGAGTGAAGTTAAAGTTGCAAGGAAATAAATTAACAATGGAACGCAGCTATCCCATTGGAGCAGAAAAAGGAAGAAAAAAGAAGTGACACAAAAGAATGTAGACAAACTCTTTTATTTGCTTTATTAATTAGTATCTGTGTATTTACATTTTACATTTATGGCATTTAGCAGACTCCCTTATCTGAGCAACTTACATTTATCTCACTTATACTACTGAGCAGTGACCCAGCAATGGCAGCTTGGCAGGGCTGGGATTTGAACTTATAACCTTCCAATCGTGAAAAAAAAACACTAGAAAAAAAGGTTGAGTGCCTTGAGAGAGAGACAGCAAAATAAGAGTTACAAATGTGAAAGGGCAAATAGTTGGTTTGTTGGGGCCCCATACCTGGAATTGCTTACAGGCCCCCATATCACTAAGTCCATTCCTGTACAGTGTGTGTGTATACTATATATAGCCCTAACACAGGTGTATCAATATTTGTTTGTGAATATTTATTACATTTTCCATGTAGCTCAAGCACTGACTTAAAACACATTCCGTACTGAGAACCTGAAGAGAATTATCACAAATCAACATTTTCTCCTCCATCATCTCCAAGCTACTGCAACATCTCTGCTGATTTCCAAAATGAGAAGCAGCAGCACGGTTGAATAAACATTCATCTGATTGGCAGCACTGTCGGAGGCCAATATGATTGCACAGTATTTTTATATTAACAGTTTGCAACATTACCACAAACTTTATATTTATTTGAAGGAGTATTAGAGCTGTGCTACATATAGTATTGATATGAAATTAGACAATGATTTATTTTAATTGCATTGCACTTTATACACAAAAATCATTCACCTGTTTTTGGGATCATTTGTCAGGAAGAGATGCCATTTCAGATTTAGGGGCATTGGTGGAGATGTTGAGATGCTTCTTTTGGCTCAGTAGCCGTTATTTGCTGATCTATTTATCTCATACAGTTGTCATATTTAATGTTCTACCAGCTGTGTACCTATTAAATAGAGCAAGAAAGAAAACAACATGTGTTTGTTTGTTTGTTTTTTTTCCCCTCCATGTCATATGTAGCCTGCCACTGTACCTTTCCAAACCAGCAACCACACAGCTATATAGTACCAGCCTCTGATGTGTGCTTGGAAAATGGTAATAAACTGACCAAGTAGACACCTGATTGGATGGTTTGTTATGTTAATGAAAGCAGGGACCCTGCTGCCCTTCCCCAATAGTAAGAACATGGCCAATTGGGTGCCCATGGCTACAGATGGCACAACTGTATTAGTAACTCAGTTTCTAAGGTCCCAGTGGTGCTGTGCTTCTCTGTGCTGGATGCAATAGAAACCTAGATCCCAGTGGTAGTGCACTTGTCTGCACTGAATGCAATGGAAATTCCAGTCCCAATGGTAGGACACATCTTTGAGCTACAAATTGGTCTCATGATTGTAATTTTAGAAGTTTTATAAGCCAACTGCTGTCAAAAGTTGAATAGTTAACTTTAGTCTGAGGGACAGGGTTTGCAACTGACTTTCTGACAAACTCATTTATATATCCTTAGGTAAAGTTTCCACCATTTTAACATGCCAAAACCAGACAACTCTATGGCACAACATACATTTAAGGTCAAATTCCAGTAGACTCATTCCTAATGTTTCTTCCATCTGTAAATTTGTATGCGACCTTGTCACTATCAGCAAATATTTGTTCTTTAAAACAAGCTCATAGTAGTCATCACATGACAGTCCAAAATGAGACATTCTGATTTCTGCCTTGACAACAAGGGTGTGTCCAGACTTAGTAGTAGTAGTAGTGTTATTGTTATTAATTATTTCTTATTGAGTGGTCACTCTTTTTCCACAGATTCAGGAGAACTATTGAAAATTCCAAAACATTCCAAAGTGACAGTTAGAAACCAGATTCATAGACATAGCCTGAAAACTGGATGGGTGGTAATGCAAACAGTCATAATGATTTTATACCCAAAATACTGAACATTTTGGAGACTAATTGTTTAGAATTAAATTCTAATCTTGAACATTAAAAATTAAAATCTTCATAATAAGCAGCCCATTACTTTTGAAAAAAACTTTTTGTTGTCCTTGCCATTTTCTTGATTTATTATAGATTTAAAATGTTTGCAATAGATTTACATCAAATGATGACAATTTACATTTACAGTGAGGGAAAAAAGTATGTGATCCCCTGCTGATTTTGTATGTTTGCCTACTGACAAAGAAATGATCAGTCTATAATTGTAATGGTAGATTTATTTGAACAGTGGGAGACAGAATAACAGCAAGAAAATCCAGAAAAATGTATGTCAAAAATTTTATAAATTGATTTGCATTTTAATGAGGGAAATATGTATTTGACCCCACTGCAAAACATGACTTAGTATTTGGTGGCAAAACCCTTGTTGGCAATCACAGAGGTCAGACGTTTCTTGTAGTTGGCCACCTTTGGTCTTGGCCATGATGGAGAGTTTAGAATCTGTATAAAAGACACCTGGGAGCCAGAAATCTTTCTGATTAAGAGGGGGTCAAAAACTTATTTCCCTCATTAAAATGCAAATCAATTTATAACATTTTTGACATGCGTTTTTCTGGATTTTCTTGCTGTTATTCTGTTTCTCATTGTTCAAATAAACCTACCATTAAAATTATAGACTGATCATTTCTTTGTCAGTGGGCAAACATACAAAATCAGCAGGGGATCAAATACTTCTTTCCTTCACTGTAGTAAAGGTTCATCTCCTGATTTGCATGTAGTGTGAACCCTATGATCTTTTTTACCACCAAAGACTAGTGTGTACTGCCACCGTACTATATTGTGCAGAAGGGTTAAATCATTCAGTGTTTCATGACTGAGAGTAGAAATTTGGATTCTGTGAAGAATTTTTTTGGTTTATGTGAATGCCAAGTAATTAACTTTTGATGAAAAAGTCAATTTTAGCATGTCATAATGCTGATAATAATAATCATGAAGTGATGTAGATGCCAAAAGTGTCAAACAAACACAAAATTTAAGCTTTGTCCAGCCATTTGTGGTTAGTTAAGTTAAGCCCTTAGGACAGAAATAGATATATCGAAAGCCTTCTTTAATCACATTTCTATTATATAAAAATAACAACCATAAAATAACACATAAATTGATCATTACAATTCCCATAAATCCTAATTTTCCCCCCACACTGTGAGTAGTTGGTAGCTCATCAGCATGCCTTATGCTCTCATGAGAGTCACACAAATTTACAACCTGTTTTTGCAAGAGTGCCACACAATATATGGTCATAAATATGTCATTCAGATGGTGTCCAGTCATATCCCCTGAGTTAATTGGGTCAGCTTCAGTAATTACATTAACATTTATCCCGGTCTACCTCATGGTATGCCTTCAGTCTATGTGAAGGTGAATGTGCATTAAGATTAGATGCTTTAAATTAAAATGTATTTTTAAATGGCACCTGAAATGTCCATGCTGAACACTGATCTATATAGAGCATTCCCTTGTTATTCTCAAGGTCACAAGGGGAGAAGGAATTTTAATTGAAAACTAAATTGTCTACCTGATGGCTTTACCTAATTATCAAATATTAGAGTAGAGAGCAGTGGGTCTGGAAAGTGAAAAATTATGAAGAGATCACCTTGAATATTATGGGCCGTAGCATGCTCTGAGCCCTAACGCTGACCAATAGCAGCTAATCTTGGCTCCAAATTAAAGCCTGGGCTTCTTGTCCTCAGACTGGAATAGCATACCCCATGGAATAATGAATGTAATCTAAAAGCAGTTGTCTCTGCAGAATTGCCTCCCAACCTGTTTGCAATGCCCGTGGAGATATATTGCATAAGGCACACTGTCTTGGGTTTCTGGTATGGGAATAATAGCATTGTCATACATATTGTATTAATAGCAGTGTGTGTTCAGGTGGAGATTTGGAGCAGACTGTGTACATAGGAAGCAGAATGGTCTTTGACAACAAACAGTGATGCTGAGCATGCGATACAATGACAAAAGTCCCTGACATTTGGTCTGCAGAGCTTCTGTCTTTCTGTGCCATCAGCATGCCGCACTAATGGGTCCTGACATTACAGCTGTAAGAGATGCCAACCATGAAATGTGACAGACACAGGGTTATGAGAGAGAGAACAAAATATGTCCAGAATGGATGACATGTTCAGTCCATCCTCTATTTCTGCAGTCCATTGGCCAGGCATATTGTATATGCCTGATCCAGACTTGGACACATACATAAATCTGCAGCACTTGTGGTTAATGTTTGATAGTGATCACCTCAGGCAAGACGCACAAAAAAATCAAGGCAATGAGGTCAATAGGTTTCAGGCAGTCTACTGAGCACAGGCCCTGTGGTTATTTCCAATTCTTCTCACTCCCTGCATGTCTTGGCCGTTGGTGCTCTCTGCTACGTGGCCATGTGCCTTTTTACTGAAACCAGTGTGTCTGCTCTTTTAGAGATCTCTCGTCTATTGGTTTTTCATGCCATATTTGTATTTGTGTTACGTTTCCTCTTCTCAGAGCACAAAGCAAGGCCACTAATAAGCAATACTTATGCAATCACATGAAAAGTTAGATAATTCTGTATATTCTTGATCACTATTCACCACTTGGCCTAAGAAGCTGTCTTCGATGTTAGATCTTGAAGTTACACTCCTACTGCTCTCATGTTTTTTTTCTCTTTTTCTTGGAAATGCTATGGGCTAGTTTTTCAATGCATGATGATGCTGCATCTGGAAGTCTAAGAAGAGGGAAAATATGCTTTATTTATCAAGGCAATAGCTCTGACATGCTGTTAAGCCTAAATATATAATCCAAGCTGTTTTTTTTTTTTTTTTTTTGTTTGCTTTTTACACAAACTGTCAGAGGTTTTGTTTTTTTGTTGTCTTTGTTGTTGCCTATTACGTCCTGTTGTTACTGGGGTCTAAAAATCCATTTCACCTTCTACTGCTATAATTCTTCAGCATCTCACAGTAAGTGCCCCTGGCATAGCTCTTGCATTGATTGCTCATATGTGGGGAAAAAATAGCCCTAAAAATATTTTCTTCTACACGCATTTTTCACCTTGCTCCTGAAGTGTGTATGAGTAATGTGGAGACATGCTTATGCATCTGTGTACAACATTTTAAAAAACATTTTAAAAAATCTTCTTATGTGAAATCATCATCATTATGAAACATATGTGTAGATTAATATGAATATTTCACTGATGGCATAATAAGAATGATGTGGGGCAAATTATTATACACACGCTTAAATAGAAAGACAGCAACATCATAATTTATTTTCTTTAAAAAAAAAAAAGTGTTTCAAGTCTATAATGCTCTACTGGTTCCATGCCATGTTTCCTCTGAATATCAAACATGGTAAGTATATAAATTCACAAAAAAAGAAAGAACAAAACTTGCTTCTAAGTAATGCATTAAAAACATTCACCCTATTGTCAGGAGATTGCGAGTTTGAATCCCAGCAATGCCAACAGCCATCTGTGACTGGGATCCTAGGGAGCAAAATTGTTTGTGCTCTGTGGGTGGGAGGGATTGCATACCCTCTCTCCCCTGTCAATCATAGTGACACCAGACAATTTTGGGAATCTATTAACTCATTTACAGTATGTAGAAAAGGGCAAATAGTTATTTCTGACGAATGTGTCACACTTCAAAAAGATGTGGTCGGCTGGATTCATGTGTCATGGAAAAAGCATGTGTTAGCCTTTACCCTCCTCAATTAGTATCTGTCATATGATAGAGGAGAGCTGACTGTTTGGTGGGGATTGGCAGGTAACAAAACAATAGAAAATGAGAGGGAAAAAAATAAGCTTATGTTTCTGTCATCTGTCTTTTTGTTTGATTGGACAGCATTTACTTAGTCTATTTACTTTTAGATATACTCCACATTTTGCAGGGCAGGTTTTGATAAAGTAAATAATCAAAATTTCTCATATTCATTGCACCTGTGACTATATTTCCCATGTGCTTTCTAACATGTGTTGATGTATTACGGATGGGTCAATGAAGCTGGCTGAAAAATATCTGCCCAAATGAACCTTGACATAACTGTCAGTGAAAGGTTGTATGTTCTTAATACCAATCTGTGTATTTTTTTATGCCAATTGCTGGTGCTGTTCAACAGGCCAGAAATCTGCTTTAAGATATTTGCTAAAAGCAAATAATCTGATGCAGATGCCAGAAATGAAACCATATATAGAAGTATTTTTATCTTGGAAAGCCAGCAGGTTTTGCCCTGCAATCCATGTAGTTTCAGTTCGATTGACATTGAATGCTACTAGGCAACCAAAGAGAAATAAACAGCATCTCTACTCTATATATATATTCATAAATAATACACGAAAGTGTTCACGTGCCAAAACACTAACTACATTTTAAAATGTAGTTTATGTATAAAGGAAGAAGGAATAATGTCCCTCTTTTATAAGAAGGTGTATAGAAAAGGATGAGCACAGCAGAAATGCAAATGTTTTATGATAACGTTTTAGAACTTCAATAAAACAAAAAATATATATACATACATTTTTCTCCCCTATGATTTGATTTTCCTGCTTCCATTTCCTTTGAGATATGCTGGACCACCTTTAATAATTTAATGCACTGTTTGACTGGGACAGTTACATTGCATGTTAACACAGCACATAAATCTGCTCTTCAATCGTGTTTGAAAGAAAAAAAACAAAGTCAAATTATTCGCGCTTCGAGCCGTGTCTAATCCTCATGAAACAAGTGTGTTAACATTGCAGAAACTTTATCAAGGCTCTGAAGCTTTTCAGCAAGAAGCCTCAGAGGAACTCAAGTTATTCTTAGCTCATTTTCAAAGAACTGGTTTGTCTCTTGAAATAATCAGAGGCCATGTAGCAAGTACACTGGCCTCAAGGATATATCACTGACACAAAGAAACTGAGTTTTTATCACTTTTTTTTCCTGGAAACAGTTAATTAGCAGACTTCTTCTAACCCAATTCACAATGTAACAGATTCTGTCCTTTTCACAGACATTTATTTTCAAAGACAAAGGAGCAACTGTGGCAAGCGGCTTTCTGTCCTGCCAGTAAAGGGTTGAAGGATGGCTTCCTTTGATGCCATGTACTCACTATCTCCCTGACCATAGCAGCAGTTACAGAAATATATGGCTAAGGGAACAAGAACAAATCACAAGTGACTAACAGATATATTGTGGATCTAGAGGAGTAGTTTATTTCCTCACACATTGAGGGGGCTCACTATAGACTACACCAAGAGTTAAAGGCTGTATTGCAAGCAAGTTGTATTCTATTATTGGTTGAGTAGAATTTTAAAGTGGTTTAAACTGATAAATATGCATATGTTATGTATTAGAAAAGAAAAATCTATCTGATAAAAGCTAATTATACTTATATACTGTATATTACAGTATATGAAATACATTAAAGCTTTTCAACTAAAATATCGGGCATAGAATCCCTTGATTACATATGTTTGGATAAAAACCTAACATGACTGAATGATAAAAAGAGTTACCTTTTTGTGCTTAACCATTAGTTCAAGGTTAAAAATGAAACAATTTGAAGTGGTTAAATAAACGTTCAACTTCTACCACAGACTATGAACAGATATCTGTTTTGAGTTTTACATAGATAAATAAATAAATCCATAGAATAAATCCATATTTCTCTGTCCAGTCATTTTTATGCATTATATTTTAGACATATTTTGTTGCAGATTAGTTATGGTAAATAAAATAAAAAATGTTTGAAAGTCTGTGAAAACTCCTCCCTATTTGAACTAATGTTTCTAGCCTGGTAGCTAGTCTCTGGTTCGGTGAGCTAGAAAACCAGAATCGCTGAACTGTGGCCATGCTACAGTACTTTTTAAGTACTCAGGTACACCTGCTATAGTGTAGATTGTTGGTAGATTTGTATTATTATTATTATTATTATTATTATTATTATTATTATTATTATTTTCATATCTCTGAGATCATAATTGTTTGAGCTCCCTAAAGTTAAACCTGACCACCATATTTAGAGAATTCCTGGCTTTTCAAACAGCTGATATGAATGGTGAGTGGGTTTCAGAGTAGGCAGAGCATGGCTCTTTCAGTGCCCTTGTCTTCACAGTTCCCCTTAATCTCTTGCACATATTGCTCCATCCATCTATGTTATCTTTTCATAAAAGAACCCTCTCAGTATACGAGGTAGAGTTTCCACCCCACCCAAGAAATTGTTTCCTTCTTCTTAGACTTCAAAAAGCATTATACTAAGAAAAGGTCACTTCTGCTGCCAAATTTCCACCTGCATATAGAAATACATGCTTTTTTTTTTTTTTTTTTTTTAAATAAGAGTCGCAGTTTCTTTTCTTACCTCTCAAATTACAGATGAATTTATTACTTCTCTTCACACGCCGACCTATCAACACAATAACCACTCTTGGCAAGCTGGGAGAGCGCAGCATGGATCTTGTAGCACTCTCCCTGTGATTATCATGATCAGTGCTGATTGCTGATTGTTATGGTGTTTGTGCCTCTCGTCTATTCGGCACACGCTGTGTGTTTGGGCAGTACTGATTGTGTTGATGCTGTGCACACCCCTCGTCCTATCCTCCTCCACACTCTTAATGGAGGAGAGGCCTAGGCGGAGGAGAGGAGACAAGAGGTAGGGGCCATCAGACATAATGAACACCATGCAATCAGGCCCATCAGCCAATGAGAGCTCAGTAGAAAAAAAGTCAAGTAGTCATAAGACAGAGTGCAGTGACATGGATTTTTTTTGTTTTTTATCCAGTCACAACGGGAATAGAAATAAGGATTTGTTTCATTTACTTCACATTCAACTTCAATATGTTTGTCTGTGCACGATGATATATATATATATCAACACCTTATTATATAAATGACATGACTAGTAAGAATATATAAGAA
>JAOUWY010000054.1:16703871-16714389 GCA_025728095.1 Prietella phreatophila | reverse complement strand
AACTAGTTTAGTTGAGTTACATTTCGTGCCAAAGGTTTCACAAATTAAACAATCTACAAAAATCACTAATAGAAAAATGAATAAATGTATACTATGTTCATGACAATTCTCCCTTTTCTCCCTTTTCTCTCTTTTAACACTTTTTGTTTTATACCTTACTATCCAGTGCATTGTGATAGCAACATGAATCAGCAACATTAAACAAAAGCATTTTTTTATAATACTCTGGAATATTGTGCGAGGAAATTCCTATCTCACTAGCTCTCATCTGTTGCATTTTCATGACATCGAGAATAGGTTGTGACCTTTGACCCTTGGCCCATTTATGATGGTAAAGAGGTGCATTGTGTAGCCATGTGACCACTCTTGGATTGTGTTATAGATCTGACCTTGAAATGGCAGTAATGATAATGCACTGAAGTACTGACAATGCAAGCTCTCCTTAATATCAGCACAACACATGAAATCAACTATAGTCATCATGTGGCAAAACAAAGAGAAATGGAAAAGGGAATGAAGTGGGTGGAAACATGTATATATTTAGAATATATTTATACATGTGTATATTGACACAATGTTGTCAAAAGGGAAGTGTGATTGGTATGTTTTGAACTTATCGATAACATATGTTTAAAAAGCTTCAATTTATAACATAGAGACAATCTTCATCATAATGTAAGAATTCATTATGCATATATCAGTATATGTGAGCGCGGGTGTCTTTGTGTGTGCGCATGTATTTATACTAGCACAGAGATGGTCAGAAAATGTACACAACATGCATCTTGTATAAAGCAAGAAAACAATATGAACCTATTGCTATTCTAGATCTGCTTGTAATTTAATCATTTGTTGTGCTTCACAATTGCTTTGAAAGATGACAGCTTTGATATGTGCCAGCAGTACACTATTAAACAATAAAAAATATACTGTGTATTGTCTTACCCCTGTAAAATATCCTTTAGAATCTATGGAAAAAAATACATTCATATACATTTGGTGTAATGATTTTTCTTGTCTTGGAATTTTACTTGAATCATGAATTTTGTGTCTTTAAATGTTTTTTGAGTGCTCATTTCTGTGTTTGTTGTGAAATATGAAGCTTGGATATAATATAATATTGGATATATCAATAATAAAATATAAGATAATCACAGAGGTCTTAAACCTATGATGGCCTGGTAGTGCCAAATAAATAAATAAATACATACATACAATAGGGGTGAACGGTGGATAAGGGGTTAGCACATTCGCCTCACACCTCCAGGGTCGGGGGTTCGATTCCCATTGTGGCCCTGCGTGTGGAGTTTGCATGTTCTCCCTGTGATGCGGGGTTTTCTCCGGATACTCCGGTTTCCTCCCCCAGTCCCAAGACATGCATGCCAAGTTAGTGCCTTGCATGGCAGCTCACCTACCATTGGTGTGTAGTGTGTGAGAATGGGTGAATGAGACATAGTTTAAAGCACTTGGATAATAGCGCTACATAAGTGCACCATTTACCTCAGCTGCCTGACACCATCCATAATCCACTTCCACTTGGCCGAACCTCCGCCATATGGGCAAATTGTGAATATAGCCACCAATCCCTGGGCCTCAGCCCCTGCCTCAACAGGATGTCTTTCCCCACATTCCAGTTGCAAAGAATGTACATTGCACTCACTGGCAAAAACTTTCCCTCTGCCCAGAGAAGAATTAGGTGTGCCTGCCTGAACAGGGGGAATTTCTAAGGGATTTATATGCCACAGCCATCTAAGTTTGCACCCCAGCCCATGAGGGAGGTGTCTGTCATTTACGTCTTGCGATAAGGAGACACCCCTGGAGTGTGACCCAAGGCTAGAAACCGGAGAAACATTCAAATTCTCAGAGTATGTAAGCATCGCCGCATGACACTGATTACTCTCAGAGGTTTTGTCCATGGATAGAAACCCCCAACTTTTCAGCCACCTCTGAAACCGTCTCTTGTGCAACAGGCCTAAAGGTGTGACTTTGGCCGCTGCTGCCATAAGCCCCAACAGTCTCTTTTAGAGACTGGAGGAGATGCCGAGATTCATCTTTATCTTGCTGAAAGTTGATAGGATTGACCCTATGCACGTTGGATATAGAAACACCCTCATCATAGTAGAATCCTCATTATCTCTAGAAAAGTTGTTCTCTGCACTGGAGAAAGTATACATTTCTGAGGTTCAACCTGATACCCAAACTGTTCATGTGGGTGAAAACCACATCTCAGTGTTGAATCTCCAGTTCCCAGGATTGTGCTAAAATTAACCAGTCGTCCAGGTAGTTTAGTACACAGATGCACTTTTTTTTTTCCATGCACTTTTTGAAGGAGCGAGGGTATAAAGCTAGCCAGAAGGGAAGAACCCAATATTGGTATGCACTGTCTTCAAATGCAAACCTCAGGAACTTCCCATGACTAGGCAATATTTTCATTTGGAAATATGCATCTTTCAGACATATCGTCACAAACCAGTCCTCAAACTGAGTCTGTAGAAAAATAAGTTTGAGTGTCAGCATCTTGAACCTGTGTGTCCAAAGAGTACAGTTCAGATGACACAGATCTGGCCACATATTCCCATCTTTTTTACAGACTTGGAAATAACGGCTGTAAAAACCTCCCTCCCTCAGGAAATGGTTTACATGTTCTATGGCCCCTTTGTCCAAGAGGGAGCTTACATCCTGCGTAAATGTCGGACTCTGCTCTGTGCTGACTACTGTGGTGAGCAGACCTCTGAACCGAGCGGTGTTCCACTCTGAAGTGGACCCGCAACCCTTTTCTACAGTAGACAGAACCCACGGAGACACATTTGTCAGTAGTTTCCATGCTGCCAGATAGTCTTTTAGTGATGTTAACTTTTCCACATTCTTTTGGAGGGATAGCATCAGATTTTCATTGCCCTGTGACAGCTTGCTGACCAGAGAACACTGAAAACTTGGGACAGCCTTGGCTAGGGGAGGCCCTAATGTAGTACTGGGGGCAAATTGCCCTAATAACCTCATGTCCCCTGATACGTCCCGCCACTCCCCCTCAGGACCGCTCCTCCTTGGTCTGCTTTGCCTTTATGACAATTCTCAGATCAGGCCTAGTAGCAGGCTGTGACTGTGACAGGCTGTGTCTGCTGGGGGAGGCGGGCTGCCACAATCACCTTCTGTTCCTCCCTCACACTAGCGCTGGTCCAGGCTCCATTCGTGGATGCCCATGTGAACTTGACACAACAGGTAAGGAACTGTCTGAATGTCTGATACTGTCTGTATGTCGAGCTCACTCAGCAGGTCTGCGTGATATGCCTGCAACACTGTCATTGTCTGCAGTGACCAAAACCATCACCCACTACCGCATAGGCCTTGCCCACCAGTGCCGCGGTGGCCTTACATGGCTTGGATAGCAAAGCTGGCCCCCCTAAATTACCTGCCGTCGATGGAGAGAGGTGGCTTGGATCGCATCCTCCATCTTCGGCATAGTTAAATAGCTGTGCTGTTCATTTCCCACGAATGCCCAATAATCCAACATCGCTGGGTTATAAATACGGCTTATGCATGGTTTTTCCCCAGAAGCGTGATATTTTGTCATGCACACTGTGAAAAACGGGAGTTTTCTGCAGTGTGAGGGAGAAAAAAAAGCTCATCCAGCCTTAGTAATCACTTCAAGTAGCTGTTTACATGCTTAAGAGTTGCTCTAAGTTTTTAGCACACCCTCCTAGTTCCTCGGAGTCAGAGAGGTATTGTTTTCTTTTGGCTTTCCATTGCGGAAGTAGGAGTTGCAACTCAAGCTCCAAAATCTGGAGGAGAGCCAGTCCCTGAAGACCCGGAAGACCCGGAAGCAAGAGAGAGCATTGCTCATCTCCAGCTCCTCTTCCAGATCCATACGAGATCCCCAAGACTTGAGCCAGCTGGCTGCCTCGACAGCAGCCAGCCCACATCCGCGAGACTCTGAAACCGTACTCCCTTTGGCTGAAAAAAGAGCAGGTTCAGAGCGGAGCTGCTCAATTGTAAGGCATTCACAATGCGCACAGTCAGACTTCTCGAGGGTTGCCCTGGTATGCTCTACCCCTAGACACTTCACACAGACCGTGATGAAATGGGTGCAAGGCATAACACACTTCCTTTTCACATAACACAGAGTCTTTTTACATTACAATTCAGCATTTGCCAGATGCTTATCCAGAGCAACTTACAGTCATATCATTTATATAACTGAGCAGATAAGGGCTAAGGGCCTTGCTCAAAGGCCCAACAGTGGCAGCTTGGCAGTGCTGGGATTTGAACTCACACCCTTCTGATCAGAAGTCCAACAACTTAACCACTGAGCTATCACTTCCCTGATTTGCGAGCATTACACAACAACTGCCATGCAATCTTGCTGAATATAATAGGGCTTTTAAGCTACAGCTTGGCTTTAACTGCTACTTCGTGACGTTCCACTGTAACTGTCCACTACGGGAGAATAACTGGTTTGCCGTAATCATTACACCGTGACAGATTAGGCAAGAAAATGCTATGTTTTATGGTATATGACATTGTAATTGCATCATTATATGATTGTACCATTAGTCCTTTATTTAATCTGTGTTGATATGTTTTAAACTTAAGCTAATTTAAATTTTCTGACTGGAAATTTATTTAACCATTCGTCTTCCTCCATGTAATCAAAATCAAATGGCAAGTATTGTATTGCTTACATGGTAAATCTGGGTTTTTAGACTTATTGGCATCATGCAAAAGTAAAAACTCTTATGACAATAGATTATAGAAAGCAAACATTCTCTTGTTTATTTAAATGACTTTTTTGTATTTCAATAAATGACTGAATGCTGCATTGTGCTATCTAGTTTACAGTCGCTTAGTGTTATGTTCTCAGCTATGGTGGTGTAAAAGCTTACTTCTGGTCACCATAACCGTTCCATTCATAGCTACTGCTTAAAGTCGATAATAAGGCTGACGGCATGGTTAGCAGGTGCCGTTTATATATCATGCGACGCACTTAATTGCCACGTCACCTGATCATGGCAGGCCTATAAATAGGCATGATGCTTCCCACAGCATTGAGCTCACACAACGTGGAGTTCCCTTTGAATGGGAACCAATCACAAAACAGCTAATTAAAAACATATCAGCAAAACAACAAAAAAAACAACAACAGCAAATAAAAAAACAATAGTAAATGAAACACACCAGCAAAACCAAACACATAACAATAGTATTAAAAACACCTAAAACATAACAACTAGTCAAAAACACAACAGCAAACCAAACACACAAACACACAAACACACACACACACACACACAAAACAGCAAAGCCAAAAGTACAACAGCAAAGCCAAAAGTACAACAGCAGGATTAAAAAAATGGCTTTATTAGTGTCTATTTTTAAGGGCATTAATATGGTGGGATTTTAGATATGCCATCAACTTCGCAAAGGAATTAATATAAGTATGTGAATGCTGAAATTACACCAAAAGGAATCCTTATTCTGAAGAGATTACACAATAAACTTGTTGACTTTTCTTGTTTCTTTGCTGTTAGAGGCATTGATTTAAGAAGAGGTATATCCCTATAACTCACCTCAAGAAAGTTGGCAGAAAGAAGAAAAGACACCTGGGCATGTTCCAGAATGATTTCTAAATATTTCTAAGTACATAATATCCAATAGCCAACAAACAGTTCAAACTGAAACAGAAGATTTCCAGAACATTATCATTTATACATATTAAGGATTAAGGATATGGTAAATGGGGTGCTTCAGAAGACACCAATTGATACTGTCAATAGATTAATATGCATGAAGGAAAAACTATAAAGTTTATAGGAAAAAGGCTTTGGACAATGGTTTTCAGAATACTCACTCATTGGCATTGTGCTGGATGAATGAAATGTGACTTCTCACCCTTACCGGATGTAGAGCTAATCAACCAAGTTTCACAAGATAATTTCCGCAGAGGCATCAGAATGGCTCAGTAATGGCCTCATCGCTGTTTCTAGGAAGCAGTGAACACTCCAAAGGTTTGTCAGTAGTGCACTGGAGCACTCTCTGTAGACACAGTGATCTGAGAAGTGAAGCTAAATGAACTGTGTGAGACTAGTACACAGTGACATTGTGTCTGCTGGTGTTGGAAGAACTCCTCAAGCGTTTCTAGATAGGGTCTTCACATCGCCAGCGCAGGGCTTTTTCCTTCAGTGCTGATGTGGACTGCCCTAAACATTAGGGAATTATGTTTCTGTTACGTAAATGTCCTTACTTTCATATCTGATTGTGCATCTTATCACATATTTATCATATATTACAGTATATATAATAGATTCAGATTGTAGGAATGCATAGTAGTTTACACTGATGATAGGATAATATGAATGTTTGAATCACAACTTTGACTATTCAATCTTTTAAACCTATGAAAATGCAATATGTGATATCGCACCAAGCATATCAGTGAGGTAATCCACTATGACTATCTGAACTTCACGTCAGCCTGTTCTGAATAACCAATTGATTGAAGTCTAAATTTGCAAGCAAGAGCATACTTTTTTGTTTTCACCCCCAGTGGGCCAAAAGCACAGTTGTTAACTTTGCAAATATGGTTCTTTAGTGGTGACTGAAAGTACAATCAGTGATAGGCAACAGTTCAACATATAAAGAGTGTCACACAGCATGCTCATTTTAAATTGTAATTAAACTGGCCATCAGGTACCTTGAGGCTGTTTGGTCAATAGCAGGATACTAATTACTATAAGATGACCTTTGGAATAATATCTGGTGAATAATTCATAATAGAGGAAATTGCTTCTGAGACATTCATTCTATATCCAGGGGAACTTTATATGCTCAGAACAATCAGGCCAGTCCAACAATGAAATTCAAGATTCCACTTCGCATGACTAAGTAATGAAATATGTAACATGAGTTGTACTAGGTCGATGTTGTTGGTCTGAATATACTGACTGAACTGATTGTGTTTACACTTGTTCTGAAATTGTCCTCACTTTAATCTATATCCAAGATGCTAATTCATATAGTGTCTAAACCAACAATTGTATGAATCTTAGAATCTAGTAAAAAAAATAAATTTTGTAATCTCGTAATTCAAATAATAATAATACAGATTTTATGTAAATTAGGCCGAAGGTAAGGAACATTTGATTAATAGGGAAAATTAGATGCTTTTGGAATGGCCGAATGCAGCATTTAGCTATCACAGAGCAGATGGAATTGGAATAAAGTTGAGTAGCGTTTTAATAGAGTCATTTATTGTAATGAGTATATAATTAAAATATACAAAATTCATATTCAAATTATTTTCTTAGCTTCCAAACTCCATGCACCTTGTCTAAATTTATTTCAAATCTTTGAATTTGCAAGATTTTAATGAAATGTTTTGATCATAAAAAAAAATAATTTAATAACACTTTAATTTAAATAGATCAAATTAATATTCAAATACTTCCACTGCATAACCACTTTTGGCTCAAAAAATTTACACTTTGTTCTTTTCTGTCTTGGCATTTGGACACTCAAAATCACAGTGCCACAATTCAATATTCGTCTTAGCCTTACTTGGTAAACACATAGTGCTCCCATCAGTCTAACTGGGTTTTCTTCTCTTTCTTTGATGACAGCAGTTTTAAAATGTGCTTAAAGCAGGTTGAGCTAATTCAATTATTAGCTTCAATCCACCCACATTGGCTCATGCCCTGATACTGTAATAGTGTTATGTTGTCCACTTCCCCTTACTTCACACACCATATTAAATTTTGCCAGTCTAGCCATAGGCCAATTCATTTTCCAATGGAACAAGAGTGGAGGGGAAAAAAAATACAGACTTCTAGACTCATAAAACATTTGTCATAATTTTGTGATTGTAATACTGGAGGTTAGAACATATGACTAGAGGTGCACATGATTCATATGTTCATTGTTGATGCTATTCTAAACAAGTGACATATCTATAATCTATAATTCTGCCGCAATCACCTCAGAGCTTAATTATAACAAATTACTGTCCAGTCAATCACACTGTTACAAATTATGCCATGATTGCTCGCATAATGACACACAAAGTATAAGCTGAAACACCCCCACACACAGTAATTCTCCATGCCGCATGAAACCCCAACAGAGAGCAATGAAAGTCTGGAGAGAGTTTTATGAGAGGGGGATAATCAATTGCAATTATGCGCTTTGATAATGGACATGAAGGTGTTATTTTGAAACCCAGTTAACATACAACAATTGCTAGGGGCACAAACATTTGCATGCCTATAATCTGGCACTTTTGGTCATAGATCTCAAGACAAAGAAAAAAAAAGACATTATTGTTAATTTCCAATCAAACAATTCAGACAGAAAAATTGAGATCCATTCGCAACAATTGGTCTGGTTGAAACAAAAGATCTTTCTCACAAAACTAACAACAAAATAGATTAGCAAAGAGAGAGAGAGAGAGAGAGAGAGAGAGAGAGAGAGAATGCTTGCTATCCCCAACCATTCAGATTGGTGAACCTCTGGCCCAGGTCAGATGAGTGTGTGATCTGGATGATGAGGCGCCAAATCAGTCCATAATGAGCTGGCAGGCTTGTCAGCTCTCCGACAGCCTTCAGTGAGCACTGATTAATGACTGACAACTGCAGTGGATGATTTAAATAATGCAAATCAAGCCAAGGGATAATGATCCTTACATTTCCGCTAATTGGAGGCGGAATGGAGTAGGAGGAAAATGAGAGCTTTGTACTATCAAACATATATTTGTCACATGGAATCCCAGCCTTGATGCACACATCCGGTCTCAACCAGATTCCATGTGAACCTTTCTGGCATTCTTAGTTAAAAATATATATTTGATCCATTTAGAACACATTTATTATTATCATTATTATTAACTGTGTTCATAATCAGTTACAGCAGAACATGCTGTATAAATTAAAGAAAACTTAGTGGGCTGCTGGACCTTTTTCTTTCTTCAGACACCTTGTGTATGAATGTGTTTGAATGTATGTATTTTTCATCTCCCAGCAGCTCAACCAAACCTTTTGAAATGGCCCTGGCTACAGCAACATTATAACATTCAGCACAAGAGCTAAATCAGAAATCACATGAAATCATTACACTCCTATGTTCATGCAGGCAAGTGCATCAGAATGCACAACAGTCTTAAATACATAATCTCATAATGTCATCCTTACACTCTTTTTCATACAAGGTAGGACAGCCACAATACACTCTGTTCCCTCTTTAAGTGTTACAGTTGTCATGTTCAAGCTTAAATCACTTAAGTAGACAGATGAAAAAAAACAAGAGGATGGGAGTGATGGAGAATGAGAGAGGGAGAAGGAGAGGGAGAAGGCAGACAGCTATGATATCGTGGTGCTGTCTCCATGGCCCTAAAGGTGCATGAACCTCCTGACTAACCTTTGCGGCACACATAACTTGCCGCTCAAGCCTGTGGCTTGTTGCCATGGCAGTATGCTATCCTCCCTCTGAAAGACAGGCTCATTGTATTCTGTTGAGAAAACAGCATCAGCCCTAAAATATAATTCATCTTCTTAGACCAGGGAAAGGTATGGACAGAAAAACAAGCCAGTCAACAGCAACAAATCCTTGCCCTCTTCACCGAATAATAAAATCAAGCTACTCATGAGCAGTGAGCAATTATTGAGTAAAAATTATGGTCTTTTTTTCTATCAGGCCACCACTGGGTTTACCCCAACCAGGCCTCAGCCACCTCTCCAGAATTCTAAAGGCCTCTCCCTCACCAGCCTTTCTGACCCAACCTTCAACTGTCCAGTTTCAGTGAACCTGTACCAACTGAAGCTTCAATTTGTTGTTCTAGCTGACAGGAGTGAAACTCAGTGTGGTCTTATGTTGTTATAGCCAATCTGCCTCAAGATATTTTGAGATACTTTTCTACTAAGCATGGTTGCAAAGAGTGGTTATTTGAGTTTCCATAGACTTCCTGTCAGCTTGAACCAGTCTGGCCAGTCTTATCAAAAAGGTGTTTCCAGTGTAGAATTGTTGCTTACTGGGGTTTTTTTGTTTGTTTGTTTTTTAGTGGGGGTGGTCAGGGGGGTAATTTTGCACCATTTTATATATAAATATTAAAATTGTCCCACAACCATGCCAAAGTAACTGATCACTTTTTTTTCAGAATTCTGATATTTGTTTTGTGAAAATTAAACATCACCTATAGCTGCATTATTTTATGCATTGCACTCATGCCACATGATTGACTGATTTGATTATTGCATGAATGAGCAGAGGTGCAGGTGTTCTTAATAAAGTAGACAATGAATATTACACCAGTGTTTCCCAACCAGGGGGCTGCCAGCCGATGAGCAGGGGTGATGCGAAAAACATTTCTAAAATGCTAAAATGTGTTTTAAATATTTTATATATATGATAAATATCTGATATCTGAAATAATAACACAGACATAAAAATAATAAGACAGACACTCATGTGCATTAAAAAAATACATAAATTAATAATAATAATAATAATAATAATAATAATAATTTACAAAAAGTG
>JAOUWY010000054.1:16620473-16633211 GCA_025728095.1 Prietella phreatophila | reverse complement strand
TATATGAATGGAATCACAGAACAAAACTAAGTACTTCTGATTAAACAAAAAAAAAAAAAACTAACAAAAAAAAAACTCCAGTGAATTAAATCTTCTGAAGATGTTACCTTTAATATAACCTTTAATATAACAGTGAAGATCAGTAGGCACACAGGCTAGCCTACATATTTCATTTGCTTCAGCAGCAATTATATCTGCTCTCATCACAATTTCTTTGTGAAAATATGAAGCTGGCCCTGGGCATTCAAGCCAATAGGTGTGATATACACCATGGTCTCGTCACAAGGCTGTAAGTTTATTCATCTATGGCAATCAATTTTCAGAACTAGATGATCCTGCATTTTTTTTTCTTTCTATGCTGAAAGATAGATCTCTTCTGTTATTTGTTGCCATGGTGACCCGCTCCTCTGGCCAGAGCTTTATTGTCACATACTTGTGCTCATCCAAAGGTACCTTTTATAAGTTAGTCGCAGCAAAGTACTCAGACCAAGGTTATTTTAAAAGGTGAACACACGTTTATTTCACCTTCGGACTTGCAGGATTTTTAAACTTTTACTGTATAATGAAGAAAGATTGTGAAATAATGTTGATGTAGACAACAACTGTTTAATGTTTTTCTAGAAGTCATTAAACTCAGATTCTCAGACTTTCCAAAGAACCTTGTGTTCACAATGTACAGGAAATAACCTCTGGAAGCCAACCCATGATAATACTTAACATAGTCATCATGGTCATAGAAGGATACATACAGTCCCTTCCAAAAGTATTGGAATGGGAAAATGATATTGTTTTTGGTATTTGGGTAGACATTTGGGTTTGAGATGAAAAGATAAATATGAAGCAATAGATCAAAATTTTAATTTCCTGATACTTTCATATAGAAACAACTTAGAGCATGGCACCTTTGGTTCTCCCTTAATTCTCCTCTTCAGAAGGGGAAATGCATGCTCAATTGAGTTATGGTCTGGTGATTGACTTGGCCAGTCTAAAACTTTTCCCTTTTTCCCTTGATAAAGTCCTTTGTTGCATTGGCAGTGTGTTTTGGGTCATTGTCTTGCTACATGAAGTTTCTCCCAATTATATTGGATGGATTTCTCTGTAAATTGGGAGACAGAATGTTTCTGTAGACGTATGTATTCTGTAGAATTCATTCTGCTTCTACTATCATGACTTACATCATCAATACATATTATGACCCCATTTCAAAAAGCAGATATGTAAGCCCAAGCTATGACACTTCCTCCTCATGCTTGACAGATGAGCTCATATATTTACTGTATGATCATGAGCAAATATTATCTTTCTCCACAATCTGACCTTTCCATCACTTTAGTAAAGGTTAATCCTGGTCCCAGAACTTTTGTGGTTCATCTCAATATTTCTTTGTGAATTCCAGTCCGATCTTCTGATTGTTGCTGCTGATGAGTGGTTGCATTTTGTGGTATGACCACTATATTTCGGGTCTCAAAGTCTTCTTCAAACTGTGGATTGTCATACCTTCACCCTTGCCTTAGAGAATGTTGTTTTGGGGTTTTACTTAACAGCTCTCATGATTTTTCTGTAATCAACTGATGTTGTGTTTACTTGGATGACCTGTTTGATGTCTGGTTGTTAATACACGTTTTCTTTTAAGGACAGTCCAAATTCTTGTATTGGCTATGATCAATGCTCTGATCATTTCCCCCCTCTTTTCTCAGCTTTAAAGTGGCTTGCTTTTCTCCCATGAACAGCTCTCTGGTGTCATAAGGGTTTATCCATTTTAAAAACAAATGCAGTTTTCACAGGCATAATCCAGTCCTCAAACCAAGACTAAACATTCAGATATATTAATTGTTTAAACAATCAATCTGTCAGGACACACCAGATCAACAAAAACACCAGTCAGTCATGTGTTCCAATATTTTTGATCACTTGAATAAATGGGTGAGTACCATGTTCTAAGTTTAACACATCTAGATGTAAATATCAGGAAATGAATGCTGAACTGATCTATCTTCTCATATTGATCTTTTGAACTCAAACCCAAATGTCTTTATTGTATAGCAACAAAAAAAAATACAATTGGCTCTGCTGTTTCAATACCTTTGGTGTACTGTACATCAGTCCAGTGTGTGAAGCCAAGCCGACAATAAGGGTATCAACAAAAGGATATCAACACTATGGAAAAGGACCGCACCAACCATGTGGGGCAGTAACCAAAACATCAACAAGTAATCATGGCCCCAGGGCAGCAGCACAGCCAAATGCTTGTGGCTGGAAGGCAATAAGTGCTGCAGTCCTCAACGGATGGGGGCTCATCAGAAGAGGAATAAAAGAGCTACTCACTGGAGGAAAAGGGAGGAAAGATGTCAGAAGCACAGCAATCTTGTGAAACTTTGCAGTAATCCTTTTTCTCTCACGTCCTCATGACACATTCTCTGCAAGACAACTGCCCTCCAGCTCAGTGCTACAGTCTCCCCAGCCATAGAAACCACCAATGCTACAGGATTTCAAGCTGCCAATCCAAGAGCATCCACCTTCAACTACCACTGCTGCACTATTAATGTTTCACAGTTAAGGTAAATAATTTCCTCCTTTGGGATTAAATTGCATACATCAATATGTGTGTGTTTTCTGTTCATGTTCAAAATTTCACATCACAAGGGATATAATGAAGGCTACTGTAGTGGGAAACACTAGGGTGTTAATATTGTTCTTGCTTAGAAACATGAAAAACCCATTTGGCAATAGTTGTTCCTGGTCATCTACATATTTCCTTATTGTATTATATTTTCCAAAAAGTAAGCCTAAATTCACAATGGCAGCAAACAAGTTGCTGATATTGTTTGTAGTTTTTTGTGGGTGTGTAGTGACCGCTACTGTTCTTGCTTATAAGCTTACACTGTCCTGCACTTTTAGTTCTGATGAGAAACAATAATACAGTGCTGTGAAAAACATGCAAAAAGACTTGAGTTCAAAAAGATTGGGAAGTGGAAAGGGGAGATGCATTTATCTTCTTTTTTCAGTCTTTGTGTCTGTTCACCAAGTGTGCACACATTTATGATTTGTAATATCTGCAATATGCCTTTTTGTCATCAGAAATCCTTCATAAATCCTCTTTTCCTTTTCTCAATCTCTGCCGAAATGGTTCTGTATTTTGTAGATAGACTGTCTGCATTTACATTTCCTCTTTTTTTCTGATTATTTGCTTTAAAACATGATATTGTTGTCTACAGATTATTTTTAAGCTAGCCCACGATAAGGTCACCCACAGACCTACTTTTTATACCTGCAACCCTTTTTCAAACCTAGCAAAATTTGGCATAAAATCCATGACCCTGTTGTAATAGCTATATATAGCTTCTAAGGGTAACCTGTTAAACACAAATTCAATAATGTCATTATCAGTTTGAAAATTGGTTGTTTGATTTACATGCTGCACAGTAGGTTTCAAACTATCTTCATTGGCAGATTAGCAAAATAAGCTAACTGTGCTAGCTATGCACACTCATCTGCAGTACCAATGATCATGACATCACTGCTATGTGGTGAATGTTTTGCGCATTAAACTGCATAACTGTATAAACTGTATATACTGGAGGTTCTTTGTGCATTAAACTGGGAACAATTTCAGGTAGGAACTAAAGCTGTAAGTGGGGGATTGATTTTGGGACTCATTCAAGCCATTCAATTGGATTTGTTGCTTTACATGTTAAACCTAATAGGCATGGAATTGAGAAATTCTCAATTTAACTGTTGCTTGTTGCACTTTCACTTTTTCGTTTGCTGATGTTGCTGAAATTGTGTTTCTATGTGACACGTACATATAAAATAAACAGATGCATGTCAATTTGACACTTAGTGGAATGTAGGGAAAAAGGGTAGAACACTTTCCCCAACTTTTTGGTGTGATTCAGTGTCACTGCATGCCCAACCAAGCTATTTGATTTGTTCATTCTAAATGTTTTGCTTCAGAAACTAGAAAAGCTATTATGATAAGTGTAGGTCAATGACTTATACTATGATTCCATCAGTCTCTTGAATCTCTTAATTCTGGTTGAACCATAAAAGTCTTGACAATTGTGTGCATACACATGGCAGTGTTTGTGATCTGCTTGTCATTTTCCTCCACAGTCTATAATTTGAAATGATTCATTTGGCAAACAGCCTCAACGAATGTGACCTAAAGTGTCATTCAGATTCATATTCCAAACAACTTAGCATATAGCAAAGTAGTTAAGGGTTAGCACCTTTTTTTTTTTTAAGTGATTGGCTTGAGGGCCGTGATTTGATTTCCTATGTTGACATATTTCCTTTGGAAACAGGAGGAAAAAGTAATGGCATGTTGAAGTGCTTGACAGATTTACACAACAGGCAATAGCATTCAAGATATGCCACACCTCCAGCAAGTCTAAACAAACATAGCAGTTGATTAACAGTCTAGCTAAATAAAGAGAAGAGTGAAGAGTTTTAACAGTTGTTCAACTGTGGAGGATTTCTCACTGCTGCATAACTTTAACAATAACTATATCCTAGATTCCCCTAGATGCAATATGTTATTAGAGTTTATGCCACACGTTTGAGCCAAGGTCAAACGTCAACAACAGAGATGTTATTCTGTCACGTCTACATGCTAGATAAAATTATATTATTTTAGCTTGCGATAGGATAAGCACAGACACACAGGAGGCTGTTTTAGGGTTATTCATGGAGGGATCTTTATTTGAGATGAACAGTGAGGGGAGTGCGGGTGTACGAGTGTGTGTGTTGAAGTGCGATCTGGTGGTGAGGGTCTCAGCTGTCTTCAGTTACAACCAGGGGGCGGAGCCTTCACCTGTGTCGACATCATCTGGACAAAACAGAAAAAACTCACAGCAGCGGTTAGCGGACATGCACATGTAGAAAAATATCACACATGCCAGTTATTTGCGCACATGCTCAGAGATCCTCTTCTCCTGTTGTGAGTGGAATACTCATTCCCTTTTATATCCTCCACTCGCCCGCTGGATGGTGGAATTCTTTCCATGCGGTGCAGCATTCACGAGCCGTGAGTGTGTCGGCAGCACCGCCCCGCTGCCAGGTGATCTCTGGCCATCCAAAACCTTGGTGGCACTGAAGCGGCGCTGTCTCTTCAGCGCCACCATGCCAGTCATGGAAGGAGCGATCTTTGTTTCCCATCGTATCCCCCCCTTCAGCTCCGAGCCCACTGCCGTCTTGTGTCAGGCCCACAGTGCATCCTGTTGCGAGAGGCCATCTGCATTCCCATGGTGTGTCCCCGCCCAGTGCTGGACCTGGACAGAAAAATCCTGCAACAAGAGGAACCATCAAGTGACCCTGGCATTAATGTCCTTGGCCTTGTCCATCCACTGCAGTGGGGCATGGTCTGTGACCATGACAAAGTTCCGACCGGCCAGGTAATATCAGAGCTGTTTGATGGCCCATTTTATGACCAGGGCCTCTCTTTCCATGGCCACATACTTCCTCTCAGCTGGGGACAACTTTCAACTTATGTAGAGGCCTTATGTAGAGGTTCTTCTCCATCAAAGGTCTGCAAGTGAATGACGCCCAGCCCGGTCTCGGAGGCATCCGTTTGTACGGTGAATAGGAGGGCGAAGTCTGGGTTGCATAACACTGGGGTGCTAGTGAGGGCCTCCTTTAGGGCTTGGAAAGCCTGCTTTGCCTCCGCAGACCATTTTAGCCGGTCCAACTGGCCCTTCTTCTTAAGGTCTCAGCAGGGGGAAGCTAGAGAAGAGAAGTTAGGCACAAACCTGCAGTAATAGTCTGCCAACCCGAAGAAGGCATGTACCTGTTTCTTTCATGTGGGTCGGAGGTAGTCCTTCACTGCCTCGATTTTCTTAATTTGTGGCTTCAGCATACCCCGGCCAATACGGTGGCCCAGGTAATGTGCCTCGGTCAGCCCTAGGTGGCATTTCTTGGGGTTGGCTGTCAGCCCGGCCTTCCGGAGCTCCTTCAGAACCTCCCCCAGGTGGAACAGGTGGTCCGATCAAATGGAGCAGTGGATGACTACGTCGTCTAGGTAGGCGGCCACAAACATATGGTGGGGTTGCAGGACAATATCCATCAGCCACTGGAACGTAGCGGGCACCCCATGTAGCCCCATGTGCCAGTGACCGGTTGCTGTGCTGAAGGCCGTCTTCGATCTTGTGTCCAGTGCCAGCACAACTTGCCAGTAGCCTTTCGTTAGGTCGACAGTACTTATGAACTGGGCTCTCCCCAGTCACTCTACGAGGTCGTCCACTCAGGGAAGGGGATAGCTATCGAACTCAGAGTTGGTTCAGCTTCAGGAAGTCATTACAAAGTCGCATATTTCCATACAGCTTCAGCATGATGACAATGGGGCTGTTGGACCCTCTATGATGTGGTCCCGCAGCATTCGGCCAACTTCTTCCTCAATAGCCTTGCGCTGGGCCTCTGGGACATGGTAGGGCCGCTGTCTCACCACTACTCCTGGACGGGTCTTGATCTCGTGGTGTACCAACTGTGTCACCTATTTGATTTCAGGGACATTTTAAGGTTCCAGTAGCATGTTTTTGCCAGCCCTGAAAATTGTAGTACATTTCACTAGCACACATCCATTTACATTTATGGGATTTGAAAAGCCATT
This sequence comes from Prietella phreatophila, assembly GCA_025728095.1. NCBI lineage: Eukaryota > Metazoa > Chordata > Actinopteri > Siluriformes > Ictaluridae > Prietella > Prietella phreatophila. The sequence continues at coordinate 16,626,607 of JAOUWY010000054.1, read as the reverse complement.
ATCCAGAGAGACTTACATTTACTCATTTATACAACTGAGCAATTGAGGATTAAGGGCCTTGCTCAAGGGGCCCAGCAGTAAAATATTGATAGTACTGTGATATGTACTGACAATCTTCCGATCTGTAGCCCAACATTTTACCTGCTGAGTTTCCACTGCCTCATGTAAGTAACCCTGGTATAGCATCTTAGTGAAGTCACATAATATGTTAATATGGGATTCAGAATTAGCCTGGTGAATTTTGACTTTGGTTACTGACTGAGTGAGTGACTCACAATCACAGAGGTTCTTGGCAGCAAAATGTATTATTTGTCTTCATTTGATGGCAGTCTTCACAATGATTGCTGAGTGACTCATCATTTTGAAGGAAACTGCTATCTTTTTTTTCATCCAACAGTGTTGCTTCTAACTACAGAAGAGAGTCACAAAAGGTCATGAAAAACATGCACTGTTTAAAAATTTGCTTTTAAAACTCAAGTGACTTAATTATGAAAATAAACAATGCGTAGATAAACTGACAAAACAGCATGGCTAACAGCTGCACCAAAACAAGTCACGCAAAAAAGGGACACTGTAAAATTGAATGTGCAGCCATTATTTATAAATGTGACTAGAGACAGTTTTGCATTTATTTAGATTATTTGCAAGTCTTTTATGTTTGACATGGCATTTTTATTTCTGCTACGCCAATAAAAGGAAGATTTATTATTAGCTTGCAAGCTGCGGTTAGAATTTGAGCTGTAACAAAACAGCTTTTTATTCTACAAAAGCCAAGTCATCCACTTGTATTTGGTCTTTCATTAATCTGCAAGAATGTTATTTATTATTATCAGGCCATGTTTTGTCTATGTGGCTTCACGTGAAAGGTAATTAACATTCAGCTGGAAAATAAGGCTTGATATAATAGACCACGCAGTTTATAAGTCAAGATCCTTCATTGTCAAAGCACAATTAAATGAATATAAATTACATTTTTAGAGTTGCTGGAGCTGACCTTGCCTGAATTTGTTTTATCCAGCAATCTTTTAGAAAATATATTCAATATACATTGAGCATGTACAGTCTTACAGTAGGACTTTCCTAAAAAAAAAGTCTCTGTTTTGAAACTTTGAATGCCTGTAACATTTGTCTCATGCTCAGAACTAAATGGGCTTTGGAGAGGTTGGACAGAGATGAAATGACTTTTGAACAGGTCCTCCATACGAATGGAAAGGCAGAGCATCCCTTCTCAGTGAATCTAAGAAAATAAACTTCACCAAACAAATATAATTCTTGTTCAGAACAGGGTTGAAATTGCAGTCATTCCTTTTTTGGAAATCTTTGCTGACTTCTTAGAGGCTAAAAATCTCATTTCTAAAGGTCTAGCTACATAATTTCTTTCAAAAGCCTAGATAAGTAATTACAATGACTGAACAGCACATTTTAATGCTTAACTATTACTGATTAGATCACTGCTACAAAATATATATCAAATTATATATATTTTAAAAATGTATAAAAAAAAGGGTCAGTGGCTATGTGTTACATAGTGATGCTTCACATTACCACTTGTGACTAGCACCACGATCTCTGAATGAGACTTCATTATAACGATGGGAGAAATTCATACGTCTCTGCAGTCATCTTTAATACTGCTGTTTACATTATCAACCATTTATTTAAAAAAAAATTTTAAAGCCATGTCAGTTTAAAAGGTAAAAGAAAAAAAAAAGTTTGTTAAAAGTGTTTAATTTCTCAATAATCTGATTTCAGGAAAACAATTTGCAAAAACAATCACATAATAATTTCCATAAATTAGTAATTTACCTTAAAAAGAGTGCTTTGGCTCTCATGTGGTGCAATCTAAAAGTATTTGCTGTAGCATCAGGAGATAGAAAGTTCGAATCCTGACGATGACCATGACTGTGGTTGGGAGCCATGGGAGCCAAATTGGCTGTGCTCTCTAGGTGGAAATAGCAGCGTACCTTCTCTCTCCTGTCAATCCCAGCAACACTAGCCATTCCCAGGTATGTATGCATAAGAGGTCAGATAGCACTTTCCTCCGAGTGTGTTATGCTGTCCTGTGACACAGCAATTCAAAAAAGATAGCTGCCTTCACATGTCTCAGATGAAGCATGTTAGCCTTTATCTCACCTGGTTGGTAGCCATCATATGATAAGGGAGATCTGACTGTTGGGTGGGAATTTGCAAGTAACCAAATTGGGGAAAATTGGGGAAGATGGATTTCAATGTCTCCTACTGTAGAGGTGTTTGATATAAAAATTAAGGACACACACTGACATTCTTTACTGCAGTAATACACTTGTTAAATCTGCTCACTATGTAAATAAGTATGAAATGGCACATTATTCAGACTAAATGATTGTTTCAACTAACATTTGTACTTTATAGTTAAGGATATGTTATAATAATAATCCTTCCTCCATCGTACAATGCACACTAATTGAGTTTGACAGCTGTGAGGTTATTATTGATTGCCCTGCAAAACATAATGCAACTGGAATTATTCTGGAACAAAAGTGGTAAAAATGTGTTAAAAATGACTGGTTATCAAGCATCCAAAACTGACCTGCCACTGTTTGACAGTTACCTTGAAACCACACTACCCCATTCATTTAAATGCCAGCACTAATATCATGGACAGAAGGTCGAGGAGATGGTATTGGCAGAGACACTGACAGGATCTGTAGAGCAATGACTTGTACATTATTTTTAATGAAATTTTAATCTATTTGAACTTATCACTGATTCTAGACAAATTATGTACACTGTAAGATTGTGCATTCTTATTTTATTTTGACTGAATAACATCTCTTGAATCTTCTGTCCATCCTTTGTCAATACGCTCACCACTCTGAGTGAACATCACAATTCTGCTCAGTTGTTCACTTTGGTCATCATTAATTAAGACTGCCCTGGCTTTTTGACCTCATTGGCACTGGGGATTTTGATGGGTTGTGAAGAGCTCATAGAGTCTGGCTCGAAGCCCAGGGTTTTTTTTTTTTTTTACCATTTGGTCATCTGCAGTGTTTGATGCATGACAATTTAAATCCCCTCTTCTAATTAAATGCGATCTGCACTTGAGCTAAATGACATTTTTACAGAAGGCTATCAGCTACCTTGAAGACAAGGTGACATTCTGCATTCCATTATATCGGATTAGACCAGGTGAGGGGACGCTGATATAGTGGTCCCTTCAGCAAAATCTCCCCTTTTAAACTTTTAAAAATCATCAGTGGAGATGTGCAGTCAGCTTGGAGGAATCAAAGGGATTTGGGGCTTAATTCACAGCTTAGTCACTACATCCCCGATGTCAGCACAATGCAAAGTTCAGCAGTAAATCATTAATAAAATAATGTCATCACTGCACCTTGCAGGGTTCGGTGAGTACAAAGAATTCTAATTTGTGGTCAGTGCCCGACTTCTCCAAGATGTTTTTGACCTTTTTAATATTTGTGCATACAGAATAAGGGGTTGGGCCAAAAATCCAATTAACTTTGTGATAGAGCTACAGAGCCATACAAAATTATTGGCACCCTTCATTAATAGGAACAAAAATTCACATGTATAAAATCTTAATTAGATTTTGTCCTCATTCATGCTGCATAGTTTTATTTACTCAGTTTTTTAAACATACTAAATGTGTTTTCTTAATTTCTGCCAAAAAAAAAATTCTGGAATTATTTTATCATTTTTATAAAGGGTGCCAAAATTCTAGTGGGCACTCTATAGTGCAGATAAACACATATTTCAGCGAGGACTTAAACTATCAGCAGTTATTTTATTTATATAAACCATAAATAAAACATAAGGTAAGCAGTGCATGAAGATTTTGCCCACTCATATTTGGAAAACAGCTGTATGGCCATATAGAATCTGCAGAGTGAGAATTTGTGGTGGGTTCTCATGAGGGCTATTTTTGTGTAGTGCTTGTGATGTAGTTGCCTTGAGATGAAGACTTTAGTGGACATTAAGTGTTAGCAGGATGATTGATTTTTCTTGAGAAGAAGTGTTCAAGGTGGGGTTTTTTAGTAGTGTCTAGACCACCACCTTTAAACACAAGCACATTCCTTGACTTTCTTTTAAGCCTGAAAGAAATCAGGGGATATATGTGGACTGGAGATCACATTATTTCTTTGCTGTCAACTGCAATACAATGTAACATAAAAGCAAGAGACCATTTTAAAATAAACAAATAAAAATAATGAAAATATCTACAGAATATCAAATAGATTCAAATATCATATAAAAAGATGTCATTCAAATAAATATCTTCAAATAAACATCTTTATTGTTGTGAAGAGGTGGTGAAAACTGCATCTACTGTTGAGAGCTGCAACAAGTGATTTGACTCAATATTTATCTTATTGAAAAAAAATCATATCAAAAGTTAATTGTGCACATGCAATTTAATGTCTCCACAAGATATTAAATGAAGATCATATTGTAATGTGAATCTATTTTTGTTATTTTAATTTGATGTTTTCAGTTGCGTAATTAATAAAATAATGCAAATGTTTTGTTAATTAAATGTGTACTGCTGTAAACAAAACTTTTCCTCTGATGTCTTCCAAGGAATAAACTTAATTTATTAACACTGTCATATGTTTAAGCGATTCTATAAACAATAAATTCATATCAAGTAACTGACATTTCAGACACAATAGCCATGGCAATACATTTTGTTTATTTTTTGCTCCATCAATGAAAATAGTTCCCAAGTAAACCTCAGCTGGATAGAGTGTGGCATGAATGACAGCCAAGAGTAAGTGTATTAATGTTTTCAATATAGTGAACTATTGCTACAGTTGGATTTTTATGTAGTGAACACAGACAAGTGGAGTGATACAACAGTGAAATGTACCAATGCTGTTATAATGATAATGCGTCTTTATTGGTCACATATACAGTAGAGCACAGTGAAATTGATTTCTTCGCATACCCCAGCCTGTCAGGAAGCTGGGGTCAGAGCGCAGTTTCAGCCATGATACGGTGCCCCTGGAGCAGAGAGGGTTAAGGGCCTTGCTCAAGGGCCCAACAGTGGCAGCTTGGCAGCTTCCTATCAGTAACCTACAGCCTTAACCGCTAAGCCACCACTGCCCCAAAATATACAAAATATCATAATTCCTGGACAAATTAAATTAGTGAACCTGAACTAACTGTTTTTTTTTGTTTGTTTGTTTGTTTTTACATGTATTTGTTGTTGCCCTTAAATGATATTTCACTGCTTTTTGGAATGTATTTATAGCTCAAAACATACATTTCAGTGTGAGTACTGTGATGACATCAGTCAATCAGTGCTGCAGGACTAAATGCTGCTCCTTGCTTAAGCTAATTATGTGCAAGAAAATTCAGCTAAAGTTCATGGACTGAATTGTGCAGATCTGAACCATGCCTTTGATTTTGATCTGGTCCAAATACTACCATTTTGGCATTAGCTCATAACTACATGCACATAAAATAAACTCTTCATATGGCCCTAAGTGATTGATGTATTACACAGCATTCACATAATTGATACTTTATTGTATAATCTTGTATCTCTTCATGCTGAAGTTTGGCTTTTATTTGTTTTATTTGTAATAGTAAAATAATGGTAAAATAAACTGTAATCTACTTTTGCTCTTTTTATGACAGCAGTTTATAGACCACTGGTTTGAATTTTGAAAAATTCTACAAATATAACTGAGAATTTGAATGCTGTAAAATTTCTCTGTTGTTTCCATGTATCCTGCACCTTTTCACATTCCTGCACAACCTTATCAAGAGTTATTGCCTAACATGGTGTAACATTCACAGTCATTGCTGATTTAGGGGTGGCAATACCATTAGCACATTTGCCAGCCTTGGAACAGAGAAAAGCAGCAGTGTGCCACCAGCACAGGCAGCAGGGAAGATCAATGAAGGACAAGGCCCTTTGGTGGCATTAGGCTGTGAAGCACATTCTTGCTTGCAGCACTTGTTATATGAGCTCTACTCTGTTAGCTTTGGGAATATAAGAAAAAAATCTCATCTCATCTTCAACCGCTTATTCCTTCTTCAGGGTTGCGGGGAACTCTATCCCAGGAGTCATCGGGCACAAGGCAGGGTACACCCTGGACAGGATGCCAGTCCATCGCAGGGCACAATCACAC
>JAOUWY010000054.1:16547705-16568827 GCA_025728095.1 Prietella phreatophila | reverse complement strand
ATGTGTGTGTGTGTGTGTATGTATATATGATACATAGAATTTAGATTTAGGGTAATGAAATCTGTAAACATTTTTCTGTAAACATCCCTAGATATTTAAAATATCCTCATACAGTGAATTATGTACCTACATTCTACAGTCATACCAGAACATGATAACAGGTTGATCTGATCTTAATTCTCTGCAACACAATGACACATGCAACAGACAAACAAGAAGAATTGGTGGCACAGACCAATGCTATTTGTATTTTATAGACAATGGTGGTAGTCTTATATCTGTCATCTACCTTTCCCCTAACAACTCCTGCTGTAACTTTTAATAATGCCCTGTGCTCATCCCAGGACTCTAGTACACAATAGGACACACATAATAATAAACATCTGTTCAACGCTATTAGTACTATCTGAATTTGTTGTGTAAGAGTAATGATTTATAATCCCACTAACCAGTGTCACCAAGAAGAGAAAGGTTCCTTTTTGAGTCTGGTTCCTTTCAGGGACCTTTCTCTCACAGAGTTTTTCTTTTGCCATGGTTTCCGCTGGCTTGCTTAGAATGTATCCAAATGTAAACTTGTAAAGTTTGCTTTGTGACAATGTTTATTGTTAAACGTGTCATATAATTAGAACTGAACTGAATTTAATTGAATTTTCCATAAATTGATTAGTCCTTTTCTGATATTTGTTGCAACATGACCAATAACAGATGTAGAAAATAAAATTAACTGTGTAATATCTTTACATGTTGTAATAATTAATGAATAAGTTGCAATTTCTTGTTCATGTATTTTCAGATTCAGTGTACATAGCCCATGTTTATGTCTTCTACTAAGCAAAGCTGCATTGTCTGTCTGATGATTGTGTACCTTTTTGTATATCAAGCAAGTAAAAATTGCAGTGCTGTTGATGTACGCATGAATAAAAGCTACACGAAGAAGAACACAGCTATTTGTGCTTTCCTTCTTCTTTCACATGCAAAAAGATGGAAGAAAAATTTGTCTCCCAGCAGAGACAGAATCAGAATATGAATCAATGTTGCCATCTTGTGGAATGCTTTTATCACAAGACATGATCAGTGATTTAAAGAGTAACAGATGTGTACATTGCATATTAAATTAATGAGGAAAAAATAGAATTAAAATGCACATTAGCAATAATGTGATGAATAGGTTCTGGTCAAGAGATATTGTAGATATTAATATCAAAAGAATATACATACAAAATACATATCAAATTAAAGCATTAGGATTATAACACAGTATAATTTACATTAATCGTACCTGCAACGTTTACTACTGCTACCTAACAATAAAAATCATAATCAACATCATAATCTTGCTGGTTAACAATAGCTAATTATATATTGTTTCTTAAGAAGCTATTTTATTTTGAGTTTAAAATGTAAACTTTTTAAAAGGAACCATTTTCACACTTGTTTAACGAAAAAAAAAATGTGTGCATTATGTTTGTGGCCACAAAGTAATTCTGAAGAGAAATATATTATGCTCTGGTAGCTCTGCAACAGCATATCCAGTTTAAATAATATGCAGTAAATAACAGGCTCATGATCTTTCCAGGTAAGCCAACACTGAAGTGTTATGATCACTTTCAAAGCTATTGTGAGAAAGTCAGACAGTATTTAGAATCTTGCTGGAGATTTGGTTGATGTGTGTTGCATTTTGGCTGATACTCTGTAATCACCTCCTTCAAACCTCTTGTGCTGTTTTGCTGTGTGTTTATGTTACATCATTCTCCATTTGACACACATGATTAAGCATCTGGGAACAGACTGGGGGGGGGGACTTTACTTTCAGAGCTGTCTATGCAAGCTAAAGCTGTTACAAGAGCAGTTGAATCTATCACTGACCATCCTAGCATATATCGAGGGAAATTATTTCAACCTGTGTTTGGAGCACAGAGCATGTTCTTAGCACTGAACATCTTCATAGCACTGTGATGTTTTCCTTTCAGAATGATTTTCTTATAGATCAGGGGGATTCAACTAAAGATTGTGAAACTACAGCTACATTGTAATTGATGGGGACTGGAAGGGATGCAGGTGCATATCAAAGTCTTTATTAACCGCGTAACTCAAAACCAAGGAAAACGAGAAACTGGAATCGTGGCATATAACGAGATAATTCAAGGCATGGAAACAACCGACACAAACTATAAAACTGAGCGGAGAGCTCAGTAACCAAGGCGTTTAAATAGAGAGCCTAAACAACCCAAAACATGGACACCTGGGGCAAATTAAAGTCACTTCACTAAATGCTGAGCAGGAAGCGAGTGGACCAAAAATAATGTCACGTGACTCGTCAGGAGCCGTGCCACAGTGCCGTCTGCTGCCCGTGGTGTAACATACATAAAATTCCTTGCTTGTAAAGCAACTAACATGACTGAATTGTGTCAGTTACAATGTTAAACCAATAACCAGTCTTTGGCTATAAATCAGAATTTGAAGTGGTTATGTTTTGATTCTCACTGATGTTTCAAATTACTGTTTTTGACTAGCACCATAGGCTTTAAATATGTCTGTTTTGAATGGAGAAAAAATGCATACTTCTTTATACAATTGTCTTTAAACATTCTATCTTTATTTTCAACTTATTAATTACAAATGCGCAAATCACACTAGAGAGGGTAAATGAAGTAAAAAGTCTATGACATTCTGTGAAAAATATTTTCTTTCTTGATGAGATGCCTTCAGGTAAATAATTTACATGAATTAATGTGATTGGCCTCAGCAGAGGATCTGCTACAGAAGCTGCCCAGTGTTGTTTTTTTGTTTGTTTTTTTTCCCATACACTTATGAGTTCTGCTACAGTTCTGCTATTTTTTTCAAGTGCTTGATTAAATCCCCTGAAATACTTTCCTTGGTCCACAACCGGTCTATGGTGCACAGTTGACCAACCTCTGTTATAGAGGTATGAGTTTCTAGATAGAAAAAGCAGGAGAGTGCAATCTTTCTGTACTGTAGCTGCTCTATAATTTCTATGTGAAATTTCACACTTTGTGTTATGGTGACACTTAATTATGAACTGAAATTATCACTTGCAGTGAAGCAGTACTATACTGGAATGGCTTTCATAGTTAACATGGTCAAGATAGATCAAGATAACACTCGTAAAAATGGTGTAAAATGTGTATTTAAAGAAGGTTTAGGCATGAAACACTGTGAAAAGGGTTTTTGTCATGGAAGGTTCTAGATGCTATTGTTGGTGATGACTGTACATTTACTTGCATAGTACTGTACAGTAACTGTACAGTAAGCTCTGATGCAAGACATTTGCATTTGACTAGCAGTAATAGCATACTATCTGGTCCCATTACTTAAGGCATCATATCCTAAACAGCAGCATCTCATGACCACATATTTTGGTGGATAACAGTAATAATGAGATAAACAAAATTAACTTGATGTGCACAAATGATCAGAACTGACTTGCTGTTGGCTATCTAGTAACCTATAACCTAAAGTCAAATGTCAACAACATACAGTCATTCAGCATAAACTCGTGCAGCTCAATTTGAGTGATTTTAAATGTACATTTGTTGAACTCAATACAACAAGCGTGTTTCCCATCCCAGCATATGAGGTGCACACAGAAGAGCTAATATCATTATCCAGGGTTGCCAGGTTTCAGTAAATCTTACAGCGTGACTACATTTCAAAAATCACACAAAAGACTTGAATCTAGCCCAAAAAATTCAGGCACTGGAAAATGGAGGGATTTTCTTTCTCTCAGTCTTAACATTGGAAAGAAAGTCACCATGGTGCAAACACATTTCTGATGTACTGTATTAACAATATCCACTTCATAGTCCCCCTTTCTCTGCCCCAATCTTTGCAATATATCATACAATAGAAATAGTTCTGTACATCATAGACACATTGTCTGCACTTACACTTTGAATTTGTTTACAGAAATGTGTTAAATTTAATTCAGATTATTTACTATAAAAAAGAGTATTTTGAAACTAGCCCAATTTGCCATAAAACCATGAATCTAGCAACCTTGTCATTAACTGTACCTGTCAGCTGCTCCTCTTCCACTGAAAATGTTTCTAGAGGGAGCATGGGGCAGCATGATTCCTGGTCCACTGGGTCTCTATTAGCTGCCATATTAACTCTATAGAGCTATATAGCGTAGTCAGCACACTGCTCATTGCTCAGTGGCTGATACCTGCCCCTATGGATGAGTTGCTACATCCTAAAACATGCTATGGTAAACCTTATGTAATGACATCCCTGAGACTTTTCTTATATTAGTTTGTTTAAAGTACTCCTATTATTTGAGAAACCATATATCTTATGGCACTATGTTTGGGCTGGCACATATTTCATTTGCACTTTCTCAGAAAACTTTGCTTTACCTGTGGCAGTGTTGTTCTCTAGGTTATAATCTCAAAAGCTGAACCAATTTATGAGTCGCTACTATTTGAATTGTTCCTGGAATAGGCTCCTTTAACATCTCACTGTGTTTTAATAAGTGCAAGTCAAATTAGCACTTCTCAGAACTGTAGTCTATTTGCTATTTCAAAGGTTTGAGTTTATTGCCTTTGAAGAAGTTAGCACACACTTGGTGATGTGTTTCAATTTATAGGCCTTGTGAAAACTCAAAGTTGTGTTGAGCAAAAAGATTAATGTGTACACGTTAGTTTTTTGCCAGAGGCAATGTGTGGGCTAAGGTCATGGAGTCTCAAGCAATGAGAGGCTTTACAAAGGTTGTATGTCAGCCATGGTGGGGGTTTTCCTTTCAAGCATATGTAGTTTGCGGAATTAGACAACATGCAGGGTGAATGTCAAAACGAGTGAAATAAAGTGCAACAGAATGTTTCTCTCAACCTGCGATTTCAAAGGTTTATTCCCTTGTATTTGATTAATCGTAATGCAGTCATTCTTAATTTAAGGTCATGTTTTGTAAATTTTTCTTATATTAAACTTAAAAACAAAAAAAGGTTCTTTATTGTGAATCGATAGATAGATAGATAGATAGATAGATAGATAGATAGATAGATACTTTATTGATCCCCAAGGGGAAATTCAGGGGGTTTTTTTTGTTTTTTGTTTTTTTAAACACTTCCTAATAGTGTGTTTATGCAATGTGTGCATAGCTAGCCTAAATGTGTTATTTAAATAAATGCACAATGGGCACACGGTGGCTTAGTGGTTAGCAATATTTGCCTCACACCTTCTGGGTCAGGGGTTCGATTTCCACTGTGGCCCTGTGTGTGGAGTTTGCATGTTCTCCCCGTGCTGCGGGGGTTTCCTCCAGGTACTCCAGTTTCCACCCCCAGTCCAAAGATATGCATGGTAGGCTGACTGGCATGTCCAAAGTGTCTGTAGTGTATGAATGGGTGTGGAATGTGTAATGCAATTGTGCCCTGCAATGGATTGGCACCCTGTCCAGGGTGTACTGTGCCCGATGCTCCCTGTAATAGACTCCAGGTTTCCCCATGACTCTGAAAAGGATAAAGCGATATAGAAGAAGGATGGATGGAAATTACTGCAATATTGCAAGCAACGATAGAAATTTGAATGCACAAAGCATAAAATGTTATTTAAGATTAATATATTACTCTGATTATAAATGTGAGAGTTCATGTCATGCTACATTACAAAATCATGTGTTATCACACCACACTACAACTATAACTCACATATGCAATTATATTAAATCTAGCAATTAAATTCTACATTGTAAAACTCGACATATTACGGCTACCATATCTGTTCCACAACCAGTACCTTTGTAAGAACATTGTAGGAAGTCTGTAACCCTTCCTTGTAAAAAGGAAAAAGCAAACACAAAGACTTGGACAAATGCCATGTGAGCTCTTTTTTAAGGCTGTCAGACATTCAGTGTAACTTTTTAGGCCGAGTAATGGCTTGTAACTATAATTGTCATGTGCAGTTCATCTTCACGAACAAAAGCAGATAACAATAAGGTCTCAGAAGAAAGCCCACCTTTTCATTAACACTAGTAATTAAATTCGCTTAATTGTTTGCCACAAAATGTTGTACAGGCAGAACAATTGCTGAGAGAACTGTTCATGATATCCCATAGATTAGTGTCTAAGCCTACAATTAGTCTGTGCAAATTTGGCCATCTTTAACCAAGAGTGACTTTCAAAATAACCAATCCTAAACCTAGGTTGATTTGTGTACCCTCAAAAGTAACTTCATGAGAACTTATTATACTTTAGTTGTTATTCTTACTTATTTCTATTTTACGTCATCCCCAATCTTGAAAGATATCTTTTTTTGATGCATGTAAGCATACTTTGGCACATACATTTAAACCAGTTGTGAAGGTTATTCAATTAATCAGAGCTATTTTCACTGCAATGTCTAGAACCTGCTGAGAAATTTGGATGCAACTGTGTCATTTATTCATATCAAGCGCAAAAGTTGTCAGATCTTAGTTGAAGTTAAAATATGAAGTCATGAACAGATTGAATCACACAAGATGGGCTTGGATTATATTTGTTGACGCTGAAATGATCAAGTGTGAGTTTTTTTGATGCTGGGTGTAATTTTATACACTTTTGCATAATTTTCGTTCTCTTGCTGTATCCACTCTCGTCCAGAGTATGTACATTGTTAACTTAAAATGATCACTGTTTGTCCATTTGAAATAAAATGACTAACGTGAACATAAAGTCTGCTCAAATAGATTGACTAGCTGATTTCATAATATAGAATAAACAAAGCTGGTTGAAAAGTTAGGAAGTGAAACCTGGGATCAAGTTTAAGCAATTATTTTTCAAAGAGTTACACAAGTATTAACTAATTGTCTGCATTCATCGTGATATGATGCCTAATACATTATGCCACATTTCTCAATTTAAATGCTGCTAAATTTAAGAGCTGGCTGACAGTATATTTAGTAAACGTGTTAATGACATCAAGAAATTGGTGATAACTTAGGCTTGGCAATCAGCACAGTGGAACTGTGTATTATTTTTTTTCCTTTAAAACAGTAATTCAGTATATGTAATCACTAAATTGTAGAAATTTCTCTAATGAAATAAGGCCCATTAAAATGATAGATTGCACTGTGTCATTGTTTATGCTGAGGGACAGTTTACTCCCACAATACACATTAATTTTGTAAATGTTGAGTTTAGCAGCAGTCTGTGTGACAGGAACTGTCTTTGAGGAATAAGAACGCTATAATTTAAATCTTGATAAAAAGAACAGCAATTTTCAGATCAAATGTCCCCTGGAGACAAGACTAGTATACAAAATTTCAAAGGCAGTAGGAACAATCAGTAGCTAGACCCATTGTCATCTTGGGAGCAGATGTGTGCAACTCTTTCATTACATTTTGGTAAAACGAATGAGGTAAGGCTACTAACAGAGAAATAGTGCAGGCTACTCCATTTGCCCAATGACAATGAGGTAAATACAAAAAATAATGCATTTGAAGTAAATGAAGACAACTATTTATATTAATGGGACTTTAACATCTCATGTTTTTAGGGCAGAAGTACTCAAACATTTACTCATTGGCAAGAGGGCTACCAGACAAGGCCCAAATGTGTTCACATGAACACATTGCAGCTCAGCTTTATTTAGCAGTCAGCGCTGTTAAGCATGAGACTTTTTTCAATATTTTGATGAAAATAAACTCAGCATAAAAAATTAAACGTCTCTTTTTCAGGAGACTGTATTTTAAAGATAATTCTGTAAAATCCAAATAAGCTTTACAGATCTTTATTGGAAAGTGTTTAAAAAATGTTTTTCATGCTTGTTCAATGAACCATAAACAATTATTGCATGGGCACTTGTGAATGCTAACAGTTTACCTGTGGTAGGCAATTAAAGTCACAGTTACAATAACTTCAGTTATAATAACACCAAAGAGACCTTTCTACTGACTCTGAAAAACACCAGAAAGAAAGATGCCTGCTCACCTGCATGAACATGCTATAGGTCTGCTGCAGGGAGGTGTGAGGACTGCAGATGTGGCCAGAGCAATAAACTTCAATGTCTAATGTAAGATGCCTAAGACAGTGTTACAGGGGGACATGAAGGACAGTTGATCATCCTTGGAGTGGCAAAAAAAAAAAGCAGCTGGTGGCCACTCCAGAGACTGACTCTTACTGTTGATATTGATTCCCCTCAGCCTCCCACCCCCCACCCCCGTTCAGGGATTATTCCATTTCTGTTCGTCAAATGTCTGTAAAACTTGTTCAGTTGTTGAACCTTTTTATATTGATACAAATATTTACATGTTAAGAAATTTGCTGGGAATAAAAGCAGTTAAATGTTGAATTTTTAAAGCACAAATAGACAAATGGAGAATAATCTTGGCATAAAGTGTGTGAAAGTAAATGTTTAGACTAGACATGTATGCAATAATGTCTCCAGTAGCACAAAAGCTTATTGACAGAGAAGTATGGATTACACTTGACATGAAATCACACTTGCAACCAACTCTAATCCACTCCACAAACTACATGATTAGATTTTACACTACAAACTCTGGCAGAACTACACAAGGTAAGGCATCTCACTGCTGGAAACAGAACCTTGTCTTATGTTATTACCCTGTAAAGCTTTCAATCTATTCTCTAATTCCGAATACAATAAAAGAAAAGGCGAAAGTAAAAATACACTCCATATCAAAAATGTATCTTCATTACATTTGTAATGTACTAGTAGGTCTAGGTAAGGGGAGCACTTAAAGCCATACATTTATGGGATTAAAATTTGATATGTAGAATAAACCATATACTACCGTAGTCACTACCAGAGAAGGATGTACAGTAAAAGACATTACATACCAAGTGTCTTCTTGTATTAAAATTGTTATACACAGATAAACTACAATTCTGACAAGTGTTTTAGTATGGATTGGGCCACCATGACCCATCAGAATGGCTTCAATGCATATTGGCATAGATTCTACATGTTTCTGATACTGTACTGGAGGGATAAAAAATAAATAAAAATCTTACAGTTGTTGTATTGATCATAAACAGTTGGTATTTTGACCTTATCCTTTTTGATCTTAGCATTGCTTTTGACACTGTCAATCACAACCTCTTACTCAACCGTCTTTGGTGTTTCTGAGACTGTTATAACCTGGTTTATATCTTGTCTCTCTGATCGCCAACAGTTTGTTTTTATGAGTGGTTTCAGGTCTGAGATTGGCTCTGTTCCTACTGTTGTCCTTCTGGGATCAATTTTAGGCCCCTTACTTTTTAGTATTTATATATTTCCTCTTGGATTGCTCTTAAGATCACACAGGCTTAATTATCACTTCTATGCAGACAATACTCAGATTTATATTCAGTCTAAGCCTGGTCAAAATGCGGATGTTTCTTTTAGTTCACATTGTATTTCTGAGACTTTTTGTGCCTTAATAGTGATAAGACTGAGGTTTTTCTTATTGTCTTCTTTGTAAAGCTGGTTCACTAATGTTGAAGGTAGACAGCTCTGCTATGGAGTGTCAAACTAAAAAAAAAAATCTTGGAGTCATATTTACAATCTACTATCAAGAATTCCTTTTTATTCCTCTCAGAAATATCGCTAGACTTCGCCCTACGCTCATCTTTTTAGGTTAGCTTGTTCTTAATGGTTTTAACCATTTTGTATTAAAGTCAGTTGGTTTTTTTTGGTATGTTTTGTGTTTTTATCTGTGTATTTTTTTTTCTTGATATTTTCTTATTGTGTGAAGTGCCTTGAGAAGCTGCTTTAATGGTGCTATATAAAAATAAAGTTATTATTATTATTATTATCATCATCAACATCTTCAGTAAAGAAGCCACACACAAAAAAATAAATAAATAAACCATTTTCAGGTCGGACCCCTTAAGGTGGTTGAACAGAATGACTAGCCAGAGTCTAACAACCCAACCTACTAACCACCCCTCCACCTGCCAAATCCCACTGGTTTTAATTATAGTGGTAGAGAGCGCTGTATTCAAAATCACCCATAGGTGTTCAATTAAGTTTAGCTCTGGTGACCATACTCATAAACCTTTAAATGAACTCTTGTACCCAGTGCATGGGGGCATTTTCATCCTGGAAGAGATCATGCCCATTAGGATAGAGATGTTTCAGCATGAAATATAGTTGATCCATCAGAATAACTTTGTATTGATTTGACTGACACAGACCTAATGGTTCAAGTGGACCTAAACCATGCCAGCAAAATGCCCTCCACAGCATAACATCAGTCTGTATAATCAGTATCAATTATCCCTAACAATATAAACAAGGGGAATAAAATTGAAAAATAAGCTGGCCAATATTGCTGCTACAATTACTGAATTTCAGTCACACTCAGCCTGCCAGACAAATCATGAAACGCGTAGTAGAGCCCTGTGCTCTTTATATTACACCTGAATCTGTTCATCCCCCAAAAGTTTTCCTCCAAACAATTATCACTCAAGGCTTGCCTACACTAGATGTTGCCAACTAGTTCCTAAGTGTGACAAGGTGAAACAATCACTGCCACATACTGTATATTGCCTGCAACTCAAAGTTGCCATGGGCAATCCCGAACATAAGCTACTTGTTGGGCAAAGGGTTAATTTCTAAATTGGGGCAATAAATACAATGGACTCAGCACTGATTGCACATATATATAAAAAATATAATCAGTCAGTAGTAGATTTCTACAGCTACAAAATTTTGCAACACAAACTAGACATGTTTTCTGAACTTTAGTTAGCCAACATGGTTTCCTACCACATGTGTTGACACAAAAAAATATTATTAATCCAAAATCAATTGTTATTCCAGATTTAACAAATTTGGTATTTTTTCATTCTTTCATGTTCCTAAAGGGGTTGGTTTCTAAAGTAGACTTCTACCCATGATTGTAGTGCTAAAAGGTGGTAGTTGTTGTTATGGCTTTTTTGCCTATAATTTCCACAATGAATCTCTATTATTCCAATTTCAAAACAGTCGCTCGGCATGAAGGAGGCAGTTACCACTTTTCATCAGAGTGGGTAACAAGAACTGTGATATAATAAGACCAGCAGCAGTCCAAAAAAAGATGTGCTGGCTAGATATGTCTTAGAGGAAGCATGTTTTACCCTTGATTGGTAGCTGGCATGTGATAGGGAAGAACTAGCTAGTGGGTAGGAATTTGGAGAAAATTTGGTAAAAAAAAAAAAAAAATGTGTGTGTAATTAAAATTAGCTACTTTAATAAATATATACAATGCATGGAGTCTCATCATCCCTAGTATTTATATATGCTATATTATTTCTCTACTATTTCTCTGAAATGCTTTGTGCCAGATGTGGTCTTGTGCATTCACCACAACCAGCATGTCCTCATTTTGAACTGTCTGTCACGTTCTTTTTTTTTTTTATTTTTTTTTTTTTAATTTTTTATAGGGAACAGAGAAGGAAGTGGTAGAAAACAATTTTCTCTTTTGAGACATGCCACTTTGTGGTTACAATCAAAGTATCTTAATCTTTGATGCCAAGTGTTTTAAGAGTAGCAGTCTAGTGAAGTTCTGTTTTAGATCCTTCCGGTCTGTCTGATATTGTGAGATCAATTCTTTTGCTCATCGATTTCTCAGACACTCACCCACTTCATCCCTTCCCCAGTCAGCCTAATCCAATAAATTAGTCAGAGTGACCCCCAGTGGCATATTAGGTAAAAGACTAGATTATCCTTTCAGATGTGAATCCTGCTGGAAATCAAGTTTTAATAACACTTTTAATGTGCTGTTAATAAACAATTTAGCAATATTCTAGTATAAATGCTCTTCTCCTCATTCTTTTTCATTTGTAAGCAGATAGCAGGAATAATTATTATTTTTAGTGCAATAATGCTGCATAACCAGATTCAAAGCAAACTAATTTTGCCAAAAAGCCCTGCAAAAATATCTAAGTCAACATTACCTCTAAGGCAAAGTGTAGGAGTGCTCGGTGGTCTCTAAATTGACAATGCACCATCTTTTTAACCAATCGATTCTCAATGCTCCTTCTGGTTATGATAAGCAGCACATACTACTTGGGAGAGGGCGCCAATATTTGAATATGTTATGGGTGCTTGAGAAATGTGACAAGCAACCAGGTTCAAGACTTTGAAGTCTTGATGTTCAAGGCACTAGAGTATTCATTTATTGGTATACATTAACTCAGGGTCTCTCCTCATCATGTACCACCATTTAAGTTTGTTTAACAGACTTCACTGCAGGCACTCAGACTTCATTTTACTGATGCTAAAGCACTCCTATTCCAGTGCCCTAAGAGCAGCTTTTTGTCTGCTTAACAGTGTTTAGCTTTGCATGAGCATTATGTCTGTCAAAATATTGCCCTTTTCTTCTGAGCAGGATAAGTTGCAGCTTGCTGAGGCATTTTGATCAGATGCTTTTTAGCTTGTTGCGTACCTCTACTTGGAGGTCAGCAGGGGAGGTTCTCTGCATGCTATAACTTCCTATTTGCTGCAATACAACAGGGCTTTCTGTTCTCATATCTCTAAGGGAAAATCTAACCATTTTTGAAAATTAAGATAGGGTTCTTGTTTTTTTTTACTAGTTAGCATTCAAAAAAATAAAATCTACCTACATATTGTAGTAATGTATCTACTTTACCACTCAAGTAAATTATTTGCACTCATTTTATTTAGGATATATTTAACTTTGTATTTGGTTTTATATGATTGTCTAAGCCATATTGTAGTGTGGCTTGAAGGCACTGCAGGTAGTAGTGTTAGAAACAAATCATTTCAAACAAAGCAAAGTAATGTAATTGAACCAACCATTAGCAACTTCTAAATAAGCTAATTGAATCCAAGACATCCTATTTGACAATCCTGGTTCTCCAGATCTCTAGAAATCATGAGAACCATGGATTACTTTTTAAATTTAATACTATTAGCACAATAATATTAGTTATATGAATTTGTTAAAACATTTTAACATGTGTTGGGTGTAATAGTATAATTGTAAATTGTAACCTTGAAGTACATTTGGCTTTCAGTGTCTCCCTCTATGGTGGCACGGTGGTATTGCCGGCCCAGAGTTCCACACTCTGGAAACAGATGTGTTAAAAATAACACATCACGTGTTAATTTTTAACATACCTGCCTGTCCAGTTAAGGGCAACACATTTTGAGTTGCCTTCAACACAGTGTGCTGGTACATTTAACACATGCTGTGTGTTATTTTTAACACATCTTTGTGTGAAAATATTTAACAAGTGTTCATTTGTAACACACCTCTGTGTCTAGTTCAGGACAACACATTGTGTTGCTTTCAACACATGCTGTGTGTGTTAGTACATTTCCACATAAAAATGTGTTAAAAAATAACACAAAATAAACGTGTTAATACTTATTTCCTCTGGTAGGGAGAGCGCCCATTGGCCACATAGGTAATAAGAGTGATGTTTTAACCACGACACATACACCACTACACTAGGAAACTTGTGAATGTTTATTTTCCAGCCTTTAGCACCTCACCGCCATTTATTTTTTTGCACAACGTGATTAAGTCAACCAACATTGCAGAGATAGTCTAAAGCATTGGAACTTGAACCCCATCCTGTCTTTTTGTCAAGTTAAACTTGTGCAGAACTTTTGGCTTCAACATTAGGTAAGAGAAGATAATACTTTATTAACATTACTGAGCTTGGGAAGTTCCATTAGCCACTGACTGTCTGCATCTGTTAACCAGCATTAACATTCATCGAATACATGAAGAAACACGGCCCTAACCCATCCTGCTAATGTTATAATTACTACAGCTTGCCTTGTCCAAAACACCTGCTAAATGTAGTTAATGTTAACCCACTCTCTGTTTTGCCTCATGATGAATAGCTGTAATCTCAGGTTTTTGTTAACTCTCAAAAAGGTAATGGGACCGTCTAACATTGCTGCCAGCTGTATGCTAAAGTGTTATTACCTCAGGTGAGCGTCTATGTTAGCGTCACTCATCCATACTGTGATTGGTGACAACATCCAGGTAACTAACCCTAACCCAGAGAATTATAGAATAACCTCAGTCCATATTTCACAGTCAACATAAACACGACAGCACATGATATTCACTTTTGAAGCAGTCGCGATAGGTAAAGTTAATTATCACTCACTGAATTACTGTTTTCCAATGAATACATTTTCGAGAGCTCCCTGCCTAAATATCACAAAAACTCAACCAGGCCTTTTCAGCAGCATTAACGGTAAATAGTGAGGATCGCTAACTTACCAATGGTCATTTCGCATCCTCGCCTCAGGACTCCGACTCCACAGTCAATATCAAAAGTCAAACCAATGAACATTCACTTTGAGGCGAATTTGATGATGCCAGCAGTGCAGTCTGCAACATGATTGGACAATAATTTAACACATATAATTGTTTACTATTGTGAACTTTTTCTTTTTTAAACTTTTTAATAGTAATAACACAAAAGGTATGTAGAATATTAACATATCCTTTCTGAGAGTGCAGGGTCCCTGGTTCGATCCTGATCTTGGGTTATTTTTTGTGCAGAGTTTCTGTGCATGTTCTCCCCATGTCCAGACTGCAGATTCACCATGACCCTAACTAGGATAAAGCAGTTACTCAAAGTTAGTGAGTGCATATTTCTAAAATGAAGAACGAATGAGCTAGTTTGGTTAAAGGGAGTAAAATAACTTTTTGCAGAGTCTCACTATCGATGCTTCCAGAGTTCAGAATGAGCAATTAGCCACAAAATGCGATCAGCGTTCCAGGCCCACCTTGTTCACAGGTACCAGTGAACTTCTTTCTTTTAACAAAGAATTCATTGTTTTAAACAAAGACACTTTGAAAGAAGCCTCCATAAATTTTCGCTATAGACTGTGCAGGATGTTATAGCACAAGCAACAAGTCTGTACTTGTGGAAAATTTGCTCTCATAGTTGCTGAATTTTGTCTACTCCTCATCCAAAATTATGAGTAAAAATATTACAAATATTTTTAGGCTTAAGTACAGTATATCATCAATTCTATTCTGCGGTTTCTCTAGGGTTAGGTTTAGTTTAATCACTCTACTCTGAAAAATTCAGAATATATCATGATTTGCTTTAAAAAAAATGTATCTCATTGTCAAAAGTTCTGATTGTGATCATTCAGCTTTGAAAAATACAGGTGTTCATTTATTTATAGCCTAGTTCATGTTGGCTTGGCAAGGATTTTAAACCACATGTGGAGAACATCCAGACTAGATGTAGCTCTTCATGAGGTCATGAATTAGAGGGCAGGTGTCTTCAGAGCATCTTTCAAACAATACTATCTGCAGCAGACACCAGATCCAAAACAACACCTGCACTTTATTGGTTTCTTTTGATGTGGTGCAACCATCACTCTTTGTTTATAGTCCATTTTAATGCCTTTGAAACATCCATTCCATTTCCTCTTGTCATTTGTGAGGAACAAAGCCTGCAACTGCAATCTAGCCATTTTACCACAAGCTGTCTTTGCATGTTGTGGCCATCTCACAGGCTCCTTCGACAGGTCAGTCACATCAGTTTCATCTGCTGACATTTGAAAATATCAACAAATAAATCATTAAATTTTTTAAAGGTTAAGGGACAATGGCTTTTTGTGCCTTGTTTTGTTCCACAAGTTTCTCACAGGGCTAATACAACTCAGCCTAAGAGAGATGCATTAGGATTTTTTGGAACTATCAAATGACCAATATCTTCAATGCATTGTTAATAGTCTTGCATAGCCATAATATTTACATATTTGAAGTGGCCTATGTGTGTGAGTGATCCACAATCAAAAATACTGTAATCGAATATGGATTTAGTTTTAATTACAAACCAATGGCATTTGAGCACATGGTCAGTACCATAACATCAGATCAATTATGCACTTTGCTACATTGTTGTAACTGGGGTAGTTCCATCCATCCAATCTTTTACCGCTTACTCCTTTTCAGGATCACGGGGAACCTGGAGCCTATCCCATGGAGCATCGGGCACAAGGCGGGGTACACCCTGGACAGGGTGCCAATCCATCGCAGGGGGTGCCCAAATTTCATATTGTAAATGTTCAAAAACTCAACATGCTTTGCTGTAGGGGAAGTCTGATCTCACCATGGGCCAGCTTATCTTAATCTTATTTTAAGGAATAAACCATAACAGGTTGTGCTGTTATAGGAAAATAATCTACAACGCTGGGACTTTATGCGGCCTAACAGGAAGCGCTGTTTTTACCATCCTGAAGTTGATTATTTTCATATAACAGCATGCCTCAAAGTGTTTAAATCCTCCTATACCACAGCAATGTGCCAATGATGTACCAGTAGAAAGAATTTAGCCTGGAACCTCCACAAAAATAACAAACTTACTGGCCTTGATAGTTTCATGTATCTAATCAATTTAAACCCACATTTTATGATAGCACCAAATATGCACACTTCTCAGAGATATAGCATTAAAAGGTTAAGCCTTTCCCACCAAAAATATTTAAAATCGACTATTGTAAGTGTGTTTGTGTTTGAGTGGAGGAGAGACGAGGAGAGACCAAGAGACAGGCAGGATGAATGGGAAGAGTTATTTACAACACACTCAAGATCCTATGTCCTACAAGATCCTACAGCCTGATTTACCCATAAGATTCTAAATATGTCCACAACAGCCACAAGAAAGTGTGTGAGGCTCATAGGAGACAGTTAACTAGAAATTACAGTCATATTTTGGACGTTTTAAATCATTTAGATAAAAAAAAGAAGAGACATCTGTTGTAGCACATCTGTATCAGTAATAGTGATGCTGCAAGCTGGCCTTTAGGATCCCTGATCTAGAGAGCTGAAGGGTGGAAAGAGATGAAATGAAATGGCTAAACCTCAAACTTCAGGCACAGATTCATTCATCAAACTAGCACTTTTGGTTCTTTTTATGGGCAGAGTCCTCTCAGAAAGATTCAAACCAATGAAACATGGTTAAAGAATATTTTTCTTCCTTATACAATAACTGACCTAAACACATCTGGCTCTATCTCCAATGTGCTCATGGAAAAGTCTTTTTCTTTAATGTGGAATCACTACCGCCTTTTCTCAGCCTTCAACAAACAGATAAATGTCAGAGTCAGTGAGTTACTCTTAAATGTCTGTCTTAAACTGCAGGGTTTTTTTTCCAGACATTTGTACAGTATAATATATTCACGTCATAACAAAACCCTAAATGTGCTCTAGAAAGGAATTCGTTTCCAAGGTTTTATCACAAGTATTGAATCAGAGCAAATAAAATGTAGTTACACTCATAGGCTCAGCAATGTTCACCAAGTGAGATTTGCAGCATTTCTTTCAGCCACTAAAATCTCTAGTACCAAAAAACGGTTCTTTAAGGCTTCTTTGGATAGTTAAGATTTCAGAGCTTCCTAAAGCTGTTTCTTATTGGTAACCCCTTTAATTGGGAAATATGCACCCTATTGTAGGTTCTACTTAGAACCTTTAAGGGCTCTCCGAGAGGGAAAACCCGAAAAAGGTGAACACTCGGGTGTTTTTAACCAACAAGTGTTGGTACCCTGAAAAATACAGTTTGGTATTTGTTTCTCTCCATTAAAAAGTAAGAAATAGATTATGGGGCATGCTCTCATGGAAAGTAATCAATGGGCTGGTATGATTATTGTCCATTAACGGTACAGTGCACTCCACTAACATTGGCACTCATGGTAAATATGAGAAAGCAAGCTGTGAAAAATGGTCTTTATTGTTTATCCATTTAATCTTTTGTTTAAATTCACAAAAATACTCTAATCTCATAGAGAAAAAATTGCAAACACAACACAGGTTTAAAAACAACAACAACAACAACAAAAAAACAATCTTTGTTAAATATAGGTGTGCAACATTTATTGGCACTCTTTTAGTCAATATTTTGTTCTACCTCCCTTTGCCAAGATAACAGCTCTGGGTCTTCTCCTATAATGCCTGATGAGGTTGGAGGATACGTGGCAAGGGATCTGAGACCATTCCTCCATACAGAATCTCTCCAGATCCACCAAATTTCGATGTCCACACTGGTGGACTCGCCTCTTCAGTTCACCCCACATGCTTTCTATAGGTTACAAGTCAGGGGACTGGTATGGCCATGATAGGACCTTGCTTTTGTGGTCTGTAAACCATTATTCTGCTAATTGTGATCCTGCTGGAAGATCCAACCTCGACCCATTTTAAGCTGTATGGTTGAGGCAGTCAGGTTTGTATTTAATATCTGCTGATAATTTTTTAGCATCTATAATGCCATGTATCCTAATCCTAACAAAATGTCCAGGTCCTCTGGCAGAAAAACAGCCCCGAAACAAAGAGCCACCATCATATTTAACCGTGGGCATGAGGTACTTTTCCATATGGCTACCTCTCTGTGTGCACCAAAACCACCTCTGGTGTTTATTGACAAAAAGCTCTGTTTTGATTTCATCACCGACCACAGAACCCGATCCCTTCTGACATTCCTGCAGTGTCTGACAAACTGAAGACCCTTGAGTTTGTTTGTGGATGACAGTAGAGGCGTTTTTCCTGAAACCCTTCCAAATATCTTGTGGTATAGGTGACTTCAGATTGTAGTTTTAGAAACCTTCTGACCCAAAGACACAACTAACTTCTACAATTCTCCAGCTGTGATTCTTGGAGATTTTTTGGCCACTCGAACCATCCTCTTCACAGTCTATTGAGACAATATAGACATACGTCCAATTCCAGATTGATTCATAACATTTCCAGTTGACTGGAACTTCTTAATTATTTCCCTGATGGTGGAAATGGACATTTTCAATGCTTGTGCTATTTTCTTATAGCCACTTCCCATTTTGTGAAGTTCAACAATCTTTTGTTTCAGAGTATCTTTGTGACTTTTTTTTTTTTAACAAAAGATCAAAAGATTAAACAATAAAAAAAAATTCAAAGCCTTCTTTGCTAATATTTACCAAGGGTGCAAATATTAGTGGATGGCAGTGTATATCCCAAAATGTTTTATTCCTTTTATACTGCACCAATGTGACAACAATTATATTTGTTACATTTTTATTTAACAAATAACATTATGCTATTTTAACCCTTTATAATTACGTTTAACGTGGAGGACTGTCCGTTCAACAAGTTAGTTCCTGTTATAATTACCGTTATATAAACTTTCTTTTTTTCTTGAAGTAAATAATATAAAAGAAATGCAGATTGTCATGTTACAGAGGAATAACGCCTGTTTCTCCAGCGCAAAGATTCAATAACACCCCCACGTCACACTTTTCCTTTCATTGACTGGAAACAATAAAATCTCTCTACAAAGCTGTTTCCTGGCTCTGTCCAAACATGGAAAACTGCCACTCCTCTCTAAATACACATGGAAAGACATTATTATTTTTGTTACATAATAAAAAAGACTTTATGAATAAAGAATATATTGCTGTTGGTGCTAACACACCCACTGCAGATGTTTTATGTCAGAACACCTGATAACAAATGAAATGGACAAAAAGAAAGACAAGAATGAGTCTATATAAGCTCAGCTTCTTTAACGTTCAGGTATGATGAAAAAAAGGACTGTGAATGACTGATAGCTATCACAAAACATCTAACACCAAAACGCAGGTTGGTGCATTCAGCTGAATGTGTAGAACACAAGTACAAAAAGTGTTTATTTGAGTTCATCCAATATCTAGTTGGTACACCAAACAGATGTCAAAACACAGACAAGCCTGGTGATCAGAGTCCAGAGGGATAAGCCAAGGACAACATCACAGAAAAACATGAAGAACAGGACAAGGACAGAAAGAAGGGCTCATATTTATGCTATAGCACACAAAGTACTTCATTAGACACACAGAAAAACACACCTGTATTTTAAATGGTGCAATATTCTACAAACAAAAGTATGCATTATGGGTATTCTGCACTCTCTAGGGCTGTAGTTTGAAAACTGGCCTGTGCTATTTATCTACAGGGTCTACAAATTTATTGTTGTTGTCTTTTTTAATGAGTTTACAATTGTGAAGAGGTTTAATTAATGTTAATTAATTGCACTACAATTTTAATACAACTAGAAAACTGAGTTTTAACACAATAACAGGTCTGGGGTCAGTAGGTGGGAAAAATGAAACAATGAATGAATGATGGTGTCTAATATTCAAATTATGTTTCTAAAAGAAATTTGTGTCAAAATCCTAAAGTGTGCAATAATGTTTTTAATTATAAAAAAAGAGAATCTGTGCTCTAATCGTTATTCAGAACTCCAAGGTAAAATTACCAAAATATTGAACTGTAAACCTTGAATCCAGTATTTAGTGAGCAGGGTGCAGTTTGGACATACACCTATGTTAAGCAGCAGGTGAATGGTCAGTTCTTGAAGTTGTGTTGGAAGGAGGAAAAATGGGCAAGCATAATGATCTGAGAGACTTTGACAAGGGCCAAATTGTGATGGCTAGTTGACTGGATCAGAGCATCTCCAAAACGGCATGTCTTATGGGGTGTTCCCGTTATGCAGTGACTAATGTCTACCAAAAGTGGTCCAAGGAAGGAGAACCAAAGTAAACCAAAGACACTTGGATGCCACTTCAAGCTAAGATCGACTCATCTATGATGCCGCAATCTTGATGAATTCTGATGCTGCAATCTTGATGAAAATGTCTGCGAAAATGCAGGCACACTGTGAAACATTTGGATGTAAGAATAATTCGCAATTTAAAGCAATAAAACCAGAGATAACTTTAAACAGGATAAAGATCTGAGAATATGTGTGATTTAATTGGATGATGGGACTTTATGCAGTAGTTAAGGCAGCCTGGTGAATTTACCGTTTATTATTATTTTATATTGTTTAGTTCTTCATAAGTTTTTAGTTTTGATTTGTAGTTATGATTTGTTTTTTGATTGAATTGTACTTGGATTTGCAATTGAGCGCTATTTATTTAGCTTGTCAAGTTGGCTGTGTTTATAATGACACAGTTAAGATTGCTTCATGCATCATGTTACCTTTAGCGAACATTATGTGCCTTCATCAATTTATGATGACTATGTTGGTTATGATGGATATGTTAAAGTTAGGGCGCACGGTGGCTTAGTGGATAGCACGTTTGCGTCACACCTCCAGGGTCTGGGGTTCGATTCCTGCCGCGGGGTTTCCTCTGGGTACTCTGGTTTTCTCCCACAGTCCAAAGACATGCATGGTAGGTTGATTGGC
>JAOUWY010000054.1:16425583-16437313 GCA_025728095.1 Prietella phreatophila | reverse complement strand
TAGAGAACATGCACTATATAGAGTAACATACAAATATTGCAGACCTTTTATTAGTTGAAGGTGGTTATAATGAACAGAATATAGGCTCACTTGTATGAGGGCAGGTTAATATGGGCTTTACTTTTTGATAACCTAAACTATAGAGAAAAACAACAGTTCTTATATGGTCTTTAAATTACTCACCTTTTCAGCCAATCACAAAGCCTGATTAATATTGCATTATAAATTGTGCATTATTGTTGTATTAAAAAATACTTGGTTCATAGCTTTGAAAGAACTAAATACAGTGCTACTTTGCAAAGTAATAAAAAATGCTTCTTGGTTTTTAAAAGTCCTGTATGCACTCCATTTTAAGAACACAACCTCAGTAACACTTTAGTCCTTAGAAGCTGGTCTCCATTTTAGGAGCAGGAGACACGTCCTACTTTTTGTAGCTTTGAGCGCCCTCTGCTGTATTACATCTCCATTTTTACAATTTAAAATAAATAAATAGAAAGACAGGAGCATATAGGGTATTGTTCAACATGGTATATACTGGCAGGGGTGTTGGGGATGAGCTAGAGGAGGAATGACAAGCACCTGAGCTGTGTTGACTCAAACGTGACCTCTCTTTTGGCAGTGAATGTGATTGAGTGGCCAAGCAAAGCTGAAGCAACACTACTTTGTGTAGTGCAAAGCTTGCTATAAACCCGTATCAAATTTTAGCCACTATTTTTGGCCCAAGTGTTCACTTGAACAGCTTTTCATCAAATTTTTAAAGTCAAGAAAAATATTGTTAGCAATTACATGCATCATATCAATACAGATATATTGCAGTAATCACACAAATGTTACCAAAAAGAACGAAAACGAAACCACTTGCTACCTTACTTACTGACACACATTCAAATCAATCTCCAGGGTTAAAGTTCACCCTTTTAATTTAGCATACAACCAAAATAAAATTTATAATTTTCTAGTAAAAACATTTATTTTTACAGAAATAAATTAAACAAAGTGGGATTGTGAAAAGTATTTTTTTATTTTTCCACAATTCAACAATTAGAATGCAACACCCTCCAACCTGACATTTCAGTTCCATTTTTCCCCCCATGTCCTTAGATTCAGATATTGATCGCTGAATAAGTGGCATCACTGCTCACTTGAAGATCTTTCCCTGACAAAAAGGCTTGCCTACATGCTTGAATTCTCCCTCCCATGCAAAGTATTCCTTCACCATGGTCTTGCACTCCTCACTATCCACATCCAGCTTACGCCAGTTATAGGACTCATAGTCAATCTGCCAGTCATCAGACAGCTGAAACAAGAAAACAAATGTGAACTTGCACGTCACAGCAAATGTGCTCCGTTATAGGATAAAGACATACCAGGAACTGGACTGATTCAAATCAGCAGTAAATAAGCTGCAATACTAGTAGTGGTTAACCCATGCACCCTATTAATGCACCTATTATGCTTTTCAGATATTACCTTTCATGTAGCACCATATAGCTGTTTGTGAATGTAAGAAGTCTGCAAAATTTCACAAATCAACGTGCATGACTAGTGGAGTTATTGACTCCCAAAACAAAGAACCGATTCTGAACAGCTGAAATGAGTGGTCAATAATTCCAGACTTACTTCCTGTTCAAACCTACGTAGATTTATAAAAAAAATAAAAAAAACCCTGCCTTTGGTCTTCATTGGCTGTTCGAACATGTATTTTGATCTGCCCTCAACCACTACAGGTTCCTGTTGTCGCCATGTCTAGAGGATGTTTTCTGCACTGCAAAAGCAAGACCACTTTGCTGATGCTTTACATCCTCATCCTTTGGTAGTCCATGCAGTCAGAATTAATTTCTTTAAAGAGATACCATAGCAGTTCAACTCCAACCTTCATTTGTGTTCTTGTCATTTCACTGATGACTACTTCTCCAATATAGCTGAAGTCAACACAGGATTTATGAAAAGATTATTCATTAAAGATGGAGCTGTACCCACATTATTTGGACCATCATGCTCCTCTGGATCACAACCTGTACGTATGATTAATTATGTACATTTTCTACTGAGTGTTCCAAATGCATAATTTTGTATTGTATGCATGTACAGACAGTGCACAGCTGTTAGCCTCTGCTAACAAGCTAACTCACATTATTGCCAAACTACATATAAACCACTTAGAAACGTCCTGTTCTCATCTTGCTTGCAATGATGGCTCAGTCTTAAATTGATAAGGTAAAACCAACACTATTACTGAGCTGAAATTCAGATATGGTAGTGGACATTCCCCCCCAACAAGTGCTGTAAGCGGTAGACCAATCACAACAGACTGTGACAAGTGACCAATCTGAGCAGAGTAGGCTCTCTGAAAAGAGGAGTTTAAAGTGAACAGATCCTTGAGTCTCATTTGTGACCCTGAAAAAGAGGATGCTGCTGCAATGTAAATGATGAGAAAATAAAAGTGTTTTTTGACCTTGGATGTATGTAAACCTATTGTACAAGACCTCAAACAAAATTAGGCACTTTAATATAGCATAATAGGTGCACTATAAGACACAGACCATGCATAACCAAAGATGGTTTGTTTGGGGATAAAACAACCAGCTGAAATAATCCCAAAACTAAGAACAGAAAAAGTGAAGGGACTTACAGTGAAAGCTAGTTCTTGGCCTCTGAAAACCCAAATGCCAGAGATGGAACTACTGCTGTTCGTGCCAAACAGGATGACACTAGCAAAAGCGTTCTTGCGCAGTTTATCAAGACGCTGGAACATTCCTAAAACAGACCAAACAAGGGCACGTAAATCACATGGTCCTAATCCAACAGTGTACTCCCCAAAATAAAAACAATCAATATTATCATGTTTATAGTGTAGGCAGCCATTCAGATACCATTTCAAAAGCAAATTAGTGTGGAAGGCTTTTTTTTTTTTTAACCCAAAGGCATTAAAAATTCTTTTTTGAAAAAGCTCAGTGACTAATGTTTTATTTCTACACAAATAACAGAAGGAAAGCACCACCGAGGTCATAAATACTTTTCAACGTCCATCAATTTTTTTTATTTATCTTTTTAACACTGTCTATCTCCATCTTAAAAGTGTATGTTGTTTATCACAGTATCAATACTGCATCATCTTGCTGAGCCTTGTTTGGGAAAATAAAAATCCTGGCATTATTCACAAGATCAGCAGCCAACGGGTTTGACCATCTCGGTTTCTTGATTCGAAATCATAACACTCTGTAGTGACCTGATCAAATATAAACACTCCAATCTAACCAAAAACATGAAGTTGCTGTCATACCCGTGATAAGATTGCAGCTCATGAAGGTCATGGTCAGCTCCTCTGGAAAACGGTATTCGCCATACCAGATAGAGAATCCCTCACGGTCAAAGTTTTCCCAGAAGTGAGGGATAGCCACTGTCAGTGTGTCCTCATTAGAGTACTTTCTCTTGAACTCATCCAACACAAATGAGCTGGAGTAAATTAATAAAGAATGGGTCAGGCTTCAAAAACCTGAATGCTGTACCATCACACATTGAGAGTGTAGTAAAGAAATGTTTCCTGGTAGTAGCAAAATCAGAAATTCAAAATAGGGATTTAGAGTTCTTAAAAGTTACCAGAAATAAAGTTAGTCTTCACTTACCTCTTTGGAAGGTGAGCAAATGGGTCCTTGGTTTTTGGTTCAGAGGCAAGTGCAGCATCACACTCATCCAGCTCCTCGGCTGGAGGGGTAGGTTTTTTCTCCTCCTTTTTCTTCTCCTTTTTCTCCTGCTGTTGCTGGGGCTGCTGCTTACCAGCCTCCTTACCAGATTTCTCCTTCTTTGATGGAACCTCCTTCTTGGGCTGGTTCTCAGCAAACTTCTTGGCTACAGGAAGAAAACAGAACCAGAGACTGACTGCAATCCTCCAGGTTCTGTGGAAATTAAGAAACCTAGTTGGGCTGGGTCAGCTAAACTGCAATGTGTGACATGGAGACTAATTTAAATTTGATAAATATTAATTATTAAAATTACTAAGAGTTAATGAACAAACGTTTGGTTAACTGCTCAGAGGGCGAGAAAAAGAAAACATCTTTCATGTGGCATAATCAAACATCATTTTTCCACTCCAATAAAACTTTCCTCCTGTCTGTGCTGTACTTTGTTTTGGGTTTGATGTGTAATACAGAGAAATAATGAATGCAAAGCAAAAGCTTTACTTAAAAATCAGCTGGCTGAGCTGATCTGCTGCTTGATCATCAATCCCAGGGCACTCGGCACAGTAGCAGGGGACACCCTGGACAGGGTGCCAACGATTTAAAGGGCACAATCACACACATTCACAGACCAGACAATTTAGAGCTGCTAATCAGCCTACCACACGTCTTTGGACTGGGGGAACCAGAGTGCTTGGAGGAGACCCTCAAAAGCACGTGGAGAACATGCGTGCACATAGGGCGGAGGCAGGAATCAGTTAGCAAGCATGCTATCCACTAAGCCACCGTGCCCCCACAAGTCAAACATAGTGATCGATTGTATTTCACATTAAGTGAACATTATAGTCTCCATTACCTTCATAATTATTACAAACAAAATATTAACAGAAAGCAAGAGGCCTGCATCAGTCAAGTGGGGAAAATCAAAAAGGGTGGCGAAAGATTAACATGACATGAGGGGAAGGGAGCAGGGCTTTGAGCGTTAATATTCGGGAAAACCTCTGCAACAGAGTACAAGAGTGAAAATGGGTTTGGAAAACTTTTGAATCATTTTTCCAGTACATTATAATAATCTGATGGTCTACACAGATATTGGCACATTAAATTTGACTAAACCAGATGCCTACAATACCTTGTAAGCCAATTACATAGAGAACAGGATCAACTAAGTCTGCAAATAGTAACTCACCATCAAACTGAGCCATCTTCTCACAGAGTCTGACCTCTCCAAGAACTGCTTTAAACTGGGGCTGGTTGATGCAGGTCACAAACCAGCGATTGACATTGGGGTAGGGCTGACGGAACGCAGGCTCAAGAACCTAAGAATGGCAAAAAACATCAATTTTCATTTTGCATTATACAATGACTTGCTTTTCCTGGATAGATGAAAACATCTTACGACAACATACCTGGGCAAAGTTCTGATTAGGAAAAGTGAGTCTGAATATGTTCTGAAGGTATATCAACACGTTAAACAACATAGCTCTTACATGGGTCCTAGTCTCTTGGGTATGGGAAGCTGGCATGCATTCTTTACACAGAGGAACAGATACGGAGCAGAAACAGCAGTGAATGCTAATCAAAAAGCCATTAACATCTGATTGTATTATTTTTTCTTACACTATGACTCTGCTCAATACGGCATTGAGCAATATGACCGAGTTAGCAAGATCACATTACTTACTTGGCTCACAGTTGACAACTTTCATAACACTGCACTTTTACAAATATACTCTGACTAAAAGTTAGCATTTTGTATGTTGGTCCAAGTAAGGAACAATGTCAAATGCCCAACAGCCCATTCAATAAAGTCCAGAACAACCTTAGAAACACATCCATAACTGGTACACAAACAATCATCCAAAACATTTTCAGCTTTGTTCTTCTCATGCATCATCTAGACATCAGCAGTAAAAAGGTGTCACCAGATGAATAGTTTAGATAAAGAACAGAGACAGCCCAGTTGATTGACACCAATTTAAAAATTTACAGTACAGAATTAAATTAAAGATTAAGTTTGATTAAGTAATAAACAATCATTACGCTATAGAACAATTTGTTAACTTATTTTTGTTCCTTAAAAAGCTATCCAGTTTTTAAAAACAAGAAAATAGTAGAATATTTGCATGAATAGCTTCGTGCCTGAAAGATGTCGTCTACTGGTACAATGTAACATTGACAGTAGACCCTTTTCCATCAAATCCTTTTTTGTTTCCATCATCACAATAATCTAAAGAATCGACGCAATTTGTACATAAGGCACAACAATGGCACTACCTTGATCACGCAAACATACTGCAAATTGCAATTCAGCAAGCAAAATAAGCAAAAGATCAGGATCAACAAACCACCACATGCAGGAGACACATCTTAAGCCACTTTTCCACTTAACTGCAGTGGAAAAGCAAGCTCAAAAGTAAAGTGAGCCGTACTGAGCGGGTGCCAATTCCACTCACCTTCATGCAGGAATAATGTTGTATATCGAAGCCCTGTATAAATACAGTCAATACTCCAAATGCCTTTCCTGTTCACTGAACATGGACCCTATCAAGGATGTAAAATATTGGCGTTCTAGAACCTACATAGTGCACGATATAAAGTTAGATTCAGTTGTGACAGGAGTGACTTAGATAAATACCTGCGTGGAAATCGGTAACAAGCAAGATGTAAAAATCTAAGACAGAAACCTGTGTCTTAATTTTATCTGTAATGAGAAATGATATATAATTTTCTATTAATAGAATATTACCATACACAAAGTATGTATTAAATGAATAAATTTCAGGCAAAATACAGAACCACTTGTTAAGGAAAATTCCGTACTCCCTCAGTGCGTGGCTCACATTTAGTATCAGCTTGCTTGAAACCTCGACCAAAGTGGTACTAAAAAAGTGCCAGGTACTATCCACAGTGGAAAGCCCACAAAAAGCGAGCAGAGTCAAGCCGTACCATGCAGTGGAAATGTGGAACGTCTCATATTGTCAACAAGGCTTGAGAATTCTTTACAGCAAATCAAATCAATTTACAAATTTCACATAGTATGGGAAATGGACATAGGCACTCAACCAGGATACATAGACTTTGGTTGAGATTAGTCACAATTGTCTGCTATAAACACTAGCTAACTAGAATTATTATTCTACCTGAGATTACCAGATGACAGTACAGCTAACAGGCTATTAGAAAGGTAACACTGAAGGGAGAAACTGAAGCATTCTTCAGTGCCACAGAAAAGATGAAAAACATTTTTTTTTTAATAAAGAAAAAGATTTTATGAAACTCACCTGTTTGTAGAGCCAGAGCAGAGAGCAGACCACAGTGATATCAGCCAGACTGACTCTCTCACCAACCAGAAAAGTGCGAGTGTTTAAGTGCTGGTTCAGAAGAGCAAGCACACGCTTCACCTCCTCTTTGGCCTGTTCTGTGGCCTTGACACATACCAAAAAAATATTAACACACCTATACACTGGCTTCTCCCAGTTTTAGAATATTACTCATCTAATTCCAGGAGCACAACAGCAAAAACAACAGACCTGTTTGTTGAACTGCATGATGCCCAGGGTTGGGAAGACCCACGCACTGGCTGGAGGGATGATCTCCGAATCAGCAAAGCTGACCCACTGCAGTACCTGGGCACTGGCTTGAGGAGTGCTGCCTCGGAGGGCATCGTTGCTCACTACAAGAGAAGCAGGGTTGACAAGAAAAACATCAAACGACTGTCCACAGCCTGGGTAAATGACAGTAGTTCAGCATTTACACTGGCAGTGATGTGCATACTGAGCAAGTGGAAACTCCAGTGTGCTTCCCAGTCCCATATTTTGGTTAACCAGAAAACATAGTTGACAAGAAAAAAAAAGGGTTTGATAACATATTGTAATATCCACATAACAAGCTAGTTAACAATTATACAGATGAATGGAAAACACCTGGGGAGAGGATAGCACATGGTTCAACAAAAAAATTCAGTGTTGTAGTTGTGAGTGTCTTCTTGACACACACAAAACATATTAGTCTGGCTAACAATTGTCTGTTTAACCTGCAAAGACTGTTCATGATACTTGAATTAAAAGACAGCTCTGAGCTTCATTTTATTTTGCTTAATCAGTGTTTCCACATACTCGAGTGTACCTGAATCTCAAAATATTGTCCGTTATGCATGTGCACTAATTAATTCCACCTATTAAAATGGTCCATCATGAAAAATCACTAATGTGGGAAGTAGTGGGTATCAAAATTAGGAGCTCTAATCAGAACATCAAGGTGTGTCGCACCATAAAGCATTCAGACCAAATGCCTGTGAATGTCAGTTGGGATGAGAAGTTTATTTTACCCAGGTTTTGTGCAAAACGTGCTTTATTCACTTATATATAAGAACATAAATTAATGTCAACACCAAAAAAAAATCTTATTTTCCCTTGCAAACACTAGCTGTACTGATTATCCATACAGAAATTAAACCCTTGTGAAGTCACACCAAATAGCACTTCAGGCAGAGAGAGGCTGTCAGTGTGAACACAGGGTAAGACGTGCATTAATGAAAGCCACTAAAACAGCTGTTACAATGCTCCAAGCAACACGTCTGGAGCAACAAAATTTTAAAAGCAAAGCAATGCTTACGGTAATGAGCGATGGCATTACTCTCAAACAGACAGAAACCATCATCACCCTGGTAAGCTGGAACCTAAAAACAAACAGTAAACAAAATAACATAAGACAATTTCAAATCTCAGTTGTACACAACATTTAAACAGGCCGAGAACAGAGCATGTGCCAACCTTGCCCAAGGGAAAGTTGCTGAGGAAAGCAGGGGAGCGGTTTGTCTGCCCAAAGGTGAAGGCAGGGGGGGCGCTTGCCACCTTCAGGCGAGCCCCACTGTACTGGGCTGCAATCTGGGCCTTGAAAGCCCTCCAGTTCTCAGGGTATGTGTAGAGTGTCTGTGGACAGCAGTACGTTAATATGACATGAAATATACCACACAAACATGGTCTTTACAGAATGAACATCTTTGCAATCATACAAGTGAAAGAAACTCAGTAAAATAAATGAAGTAAAAGCTTATTTCTCTAGCGGGTGGGGGTGAGGGGGCAGGTCAGCTAGGATTAATTTAGCCCTCTTACCTCGTATGGCCAAAAAACCGTCTTTGATCTATTCCTGTAAGGACGATATAACGGCTTCGTCTATGCCAAATTCCGGTAAGGCCGATATGGAGGATTTACAGTGTAAATGTTATCCCTATAAGGCCGGTGTACAGGCATTACTCTGCAATGATTCCTTACTTATTTAATTATTATTTTTTGACCCAGAAGATTGATGACTTCACAGTCACGTGATTACGTTATTACGCCAGCATTACGATGAAGCTGATCCAAGCATGAATACTGGTGTAATAGTAGAATTGAACTAAAAATGCCAAAGCGAAAAGCTAATCGTGTTCCAGCTAAAGTTACACCTACAGTGAACACAGGTACATCTAAAACAGTGAAAAAAAGAAACATACACAGTTACACAGGCGAGAGTCAGGATTCTAGATAGTGACAGCAGTGAAAGTTCAGGTGATGTTGAAAATGGAACTGATAGTGACAAACTCTCCTGATTCAGACCCTGATCCGTCTTCATCTTCAGCATCAACCAGTGCGACACACTGCAGGGGTTTGGAGTCATAACGTGACCATTTCTGTGCATTCATGAAAACACTACCTGCTGGTCTGATTATCACCAGAAAGTTGACTTTTGGCGCTAAAATACATTTATTTATTATTTACTTGAATTTATTCAAATGCATTGACCACGCTTATGCTCATATGGTACTTCTAAATGAGTAGAAGGATTTTTTTTCTCTAGTTAAGAAGTATTGTGCTCCAAGTTCAGTAAAGACACTGAACTGCTTCATTTTCAAAGTAAGATTACACAAATACATTATTATAAGCTGTTTCAAGGCCTAAAAATGTTAAAATTAAAATGTTGATTTTGGCCCAGGAACTCAGGGTTGGCATGCTGTTTCTCTGGGGAATATAGGGTTATGGGACATAATACTGTGGGAACTTAGGGGTAAGAGGGTTAATAAATTAAACCCAACACACATGCTGGAAAATAAAAATAGTCACCAGATACCCAACTACAAACGCATGAATTTAAAGAAAATGGCTCCTTATTAGCCATATGGTGAACTGTACAGGTGTAAAAAGGTTTTGATCCAAACCCAAAGACATGCACTTGCATATGAAGTATTGATCCATTTAGGACACAGCTAACATTATCCAACTAGCATCTAAGCCAAAACACGCTAAGTCATCTAATAGAAAACTACTTTTTAACCATAAATATGTCTGAAGGCACAGTAAATCCAAATATACGCCAAGTCCGCAGACGTTAGGATGCACAACATGCGCGTTCCGGTGTAACGTGGCACAAACGGAGCGCCTCGGTGGTGCGCCCCATTCATAATACATACTACTGGGGAGCGTTTTATAATAAAATAAACAGCGCTGTGGCTTCAAAACATCTGACAAGTAATAATCGCAGGTCAATAAACTCAACGGGAACGAGGATGGACTTGATAATTATAGGATTGTAAGCACAGCCTTAAGGCTAGCACAGTAAAGAGGTTTTCTTCCAACTTACTCACCGCTGCCGCCATCTTCAGGAAGAGAGAAAGAAAGAACTGAGGCGCGCCTTGTTGTCGTGTAACGGAGGCAGGTCGCAGAAATAATACGTCAGAACTGCCGACCAAGCGGGTATTGTGGAAAGCAGGTTTAATTTACCGTCACATAAACCCTGAACTCTCGGTTGATTAACCCAAACCTGGCTGACTCGGAGTATGTCGGTTCCAGAGTTAGGAGTTAGTTCAATAAAACTCCCAATGTTAACTCAGAGCTAATACGCGTGTACGGTGAGTACATAAAGACATTATCAATGGATCGCCGATTTCAGGAGTCACCATGGAAACCCAGGGCAGGCCGGGGGGTGATTATGATGAATGTAAGCTATTCGTACAAAAAGAAAAACAACGGATCGAGTAAATGCGTGAATTTATTTAGTTCATAAATATCTGAAAAGTTTCCTTTCATTATGGTGCTAAAAGAAACATTGATCCGATTAGACCCGTGCCGTAACATTTATTAGATATTTCTTTATTTTTAGCCCTTCAACAATTTCTTACCATTATACGTAGTATTAATAATATAATAGGCTTTATATTTTATCAGGTGTAATCCTTCTGGACCCAGAAATACTTGGAGTCATGTCAAAATTAAACACAAGAAAAAGTTAATATTTCATAAACTTCCTAAACTGTAACATAACTAATTGGCTGAACCTTCTATAATAACTTTTTTCTATGTTCTATGGAGCCTCAGGAAGAAGGCAGAGGCCCGTAAAATGACTGGGGGACCACCAGCACCTTCACTCAATCTGGTTGAGGAGCTGCCACTTCCTTAATCAAGGGGGCAATTTCATCAAAGTCGGCTGCCTCCCATGATATAAGTGGCTTGGTAAAATGTATGTGTAGCATATTAGTACTAAGGAATTTTTTTGTGTGTGTGTGGAAACTTAAAGTTTACACGTTTACATGGACAGCAGTAATCTAATTATAGACCTAACTCTGATTAAGATAATAATGTGATTAAAGTGTTTACATGTCTGTAATACACGTCCATAATGCGACTAAAACAGTAGTACTCCACCTGTCTTAATTCGATTAGAGCTTACTTCGAGTATGACCTTAATTAGATTAAGTTAAGTAAAAATTGCTGTTTACATTGTAGTTTCTTAATTAGAGTGTGGTCTTAATCGGATTAAGAGTGGATTATTGTTGTCCATGTAAATGCAGCTAATGTTTGAAGTTATTTATATCCTTAAACAATCAAGATGGCAAACACTGCCACAGTCTAAAAAGGAATTTTAAAATAACTCTTTATTGCCAATGGTTCACTTGTGTATTCCATCCATCCATCCATCCATCCATCCATCCTCAACCGCTTATCCATAATTGGGTCGCGGGGGTAGCAGCTCCAGCAAGGGACCCCAAACTTCCCTTTCCTGAGCCACATTAACC
>JAOUWY010000054.1:16394218-16411376 GCA_025728095.1 Prietella phreatophila | reverse complement strand
CACACACACACACACACACACACACACACACACACACACACACACACACACACACACACACACACACATACGCACACCTGCCATCCGAATTCATATAAATCCGCTATAAAGTTATGATCTCTTCTCGTGCGTTTTTTTTCTTCTTTAGATCAATGGACGTGTCGAAATGAAGTCTGAATAAGGCTCTTATTTTTGCATTAGGCATTGATTATCTAGCGATTTAGGATACATTTTGTTTGCATCCTAAGCTGTGTGTAAAGATTGCCTCGGAGGAGCAGCTCAAAGCTTCTTTGAGTAATGCGCTTGTTTCATTTTCTCACGTGTTTCTGCTATTGAAATGCAATACGATCCCGTGCACTTGTGCCTAATCCTGTCAAAATCTCCTTGGCAACCCCTCTCAACTGTGGGCAAAAAAAAGAAAAAAAAAACAAACTTCCACTCTTCCACCCTTTCACCCCCACCTCCCCTTTTCTGCAAAACCCATTTTCCATCCATCACTTTTATGGAAATAAGTCTCTTTATATGTGCAATAAGGTGCACGTTTAAGGCAGATCACTTATGTCCTAAGTAAGCCGAATGGGCATTCAAGCTGTTTTGCGTCTTTGAAGTTATTGCTGACAGGTTGGTGCTGTAATAATAAAATCGACCTCTTCCTCCTTCAGGAGTGTCTGAGATGCAGCAGCGCCACCGGAGGTCCCTTTAAATGTAAAGCAACAAAACAAGTTCACTGCTTGTGCAGTAGCTTAGAGCTCAGGGGCTGATGGAAAAGAGAAATCTATTGGTTCCTGAGCATGGATTTTAAACTGAAAACTGCTATTCAGTCTTATTCCATTCGTTGGAGATGTAGGCCTAGCTCTTATCACATGCTCATTTACTTATTTATTTATTTTAACTTTGCCACTAACTTCAGGCCACGCAGCAAATCTCCAAAAGTGCTTCAGAGCGCAGGGTGTTTTTGTTCATGCTGGGACAATTTGAATGAGAATAATGCTATTGGAGTGTTGCAGGCCGAGGAGAAAATGAGTGACAAAAGCGCAGAGGCGCAAAAATTGGACGGGGGACAAGGCGTGTAGAGCTGAAAAGGAGAGCGGGGAGACACGCACAATAGAACAATTCACCTTATAATCGCTTTGATATATTATACATGCCTGAAGACTCTAAACATTGTGTAATTATTTATAAATGACTGTCCCCCTGTCCTCATAATACCGCAAGGAGAAAAGCACTGCAGGTCTCTCCTCCAACTATTCCTAAATAGTGCCCCCTTTCTATTGCTTTCTAAAGGGGGCGCAAGATGCAGGCGATTGAATAAATTGAATAATTAATGGTCAATTGTATGGCTGTCTCATAAAGATGTCTTTCAATAAACTTTAAGAAATTGCGCATAGCGGGGCAGTATGATTTAACGGCGTCTTTCATCTGGCTCAAATTCAAATGAGAAAAGTGGATTAAGTGCAACACTTGTGCAGCCGTAACACTGCGTTATTGTAGTGTTGTTTTTTTACTTCATGGGCAAAAACTAAAGACACTATAAGGGGGAAAAAAAACTTTACGACAATTAAACATTGACCTGTAACAATGTATACATTCTAAATGATTTTGTTTTTAACAAAAATTATCTGTAAAGAAAAGTATCTAAAATCTTATGATTGTATGACATATTTTAAACACAATGTAGAGTATGCCCAAAACAGGTAATCCTTTATAAGCAAGAAAACCAGGTTAATTTTACAGATTCCATAACAGTGTAAGATATATTTATTAATAAGTTCTGATTTTAAAGTTACGAAATAGACTAAAACTAAGTCTTGCCAGTCTAAGGAAGTGTGCCTAGCCCGAGGGTCTATGTACTCCACTGAATTTGGCTACTGGATTCTTTTCTTTTTACTTTAAAGGTTTAACTTAAAGCGTACTTACTCCTCCGAGGACAGATAGCAACAGTGGAGCTCGCGTGGCTCGGAGCTTTCTTGGCCTTTGATTGGCCAGCAGTGATTACAGGCACGCTTCAGAGGGCGAACAAACAACTGGCATAAATTATGCTAATGAGATCGCCGTGCGGCACGGGGCAGACCTGATGCAACCCATTCATCCATCCTTCACCGAAATGCCAAAGCGCGGGGGGTGCGTTCATTGTCTTATCAGGGTATATAAGGTAACTGAGGCCAGTCGTGTGCCAGGCTCACTGGCTCGCGCGAGCTGATTGAAGAGCAAGAGCGAGACCGACGCGTGCCTTAAAACTTCAACAAAAGTTATCTGGGCGACTTTGGCTCCCCAGCGAGAGCTCTGATCCCTTAGCTCACCTCCCCACTATCAACAGGTATGTATGCGATGCAGAACATGTCTCCATTTTAGCATGCTTCTGTACGAGTACAGTTAGATAATTTACTAATCGTTCCTTTCGTGCATTTTCCACAGAAAATGGAGAACGCGTTCTCTGATATGGACAGCTCCAGCTGCGACTTTTCCTTTGCTCACACGGATGATGAGGATTCCCGCGGCAGCATGCACGCAGCCTCGCCCGCGTCCTCGCTTGCATCGCCAGGGAACAGCGCACAGGACGCCGGCAAGTTGCAGAAGAAGAAGAAGCGCAGAGGGCGTGTGCGGAGCGAGGTCGCCGTTCACGTGGTAAAGAAGAACCGCAGATTGAAGGCCAACGACCGCGAGAGGAACCGCATGCACAACCTGAACGATGCGCTGGACGCTCTGCGAAGTGTGTTGCCTGCCTTCCCGGACGACACCAAGCTCACCAAAATCGAGACTCTGCGCTTCGCTCACAACTACATCTGGGCACTGTCCGAGACCATCCGCATCGCGGACCAGCGCGGGAACAAACCGAGAGACTCGTCACCAACAATGAGCTGCACGGCGGAAATACCGAGCCCGGGGAGCGAAGCGTGCTCATGGGCATCAAGCGCCTCCTCTTCAGGTTCCTCTCCATCCTATAGCTCTTCTAATCCCGGCAGCCCGGAGGCTATGGACGATTACGGATTTCTGCAAGCAGACGTCGTTTACCGCTACCACAGCTACCCTAGCATTTACTGAGCTATCTCCTAGTCCGAAATCTTCTGTAGCTAGCCTAATAAGGGAAAATTACATTTACTTTGCCCTTTAGAGGCATGAATGCAGAGCCAGAGACAGATTAGATGTTCACTGTTTGCCTTAACTACCGTCAGTTTCGCGAATGAGAATGTTCTTTATTTTTGTACTTTTTGTATTGCTGAACTTAAGGACTTCCCATACCTTTGCACTTTTTTCCCCACCTTTCTTCCAGCTCGACCTCAGTACCAGTCAAGGGGAAAATGATGCCAAGAACTGAGAAGACAGATTTGCTTTTAGTCGTCCGAGGTGAAAAGTCAATTTTACAATTTGTTAGGTTGATAGAGCAGAAAAGCGAGCGTGAAAATGCAGTTTCAACGCTTTGACAATAGAATGAAAGGCCGTCAAAATGACAAGTAACTGGCCTTATGCATTATGTATTTTGACCCCAGGAAATACTGTTCTCTTCAGTTTACAGAAAGACCCTTTCACACAAGGGAAGAGTTCTTAGTTACTTCTTAAAAAAATTAAAAAAATAAAAAATAAATAAATATATATATATATTTATTAAACCCATGCTTTCATCATATTGTATTTTATTGTATATAAAGATATTTATTCTATTATGTATTTACTTCAAAGTATAAGTTGTTGCAGACTTTTTTTTGTACGAATAAATATAATTGCTTTTTTATACAAAGATCATGCATCCCTGAAGGTCTTTTCTTTGCAATCAGTAACTGACTCACACATCCTTCAAACACAAATTGTCGGACTGATAATGAGTTTTTAGCTGTTGGAGCGTCACTGCACGCGACAGACAAAGACGCGTCATGACGCATTCAGAAGTTAATAACGGTCACAGCGTCCATATGCAGCAGGTGATTAAGCTTTATGCTAACTGAAGCGATGAAGCGTTACTTCATCCATCATCCAACATGACTGCATTTCATCTTTTGAAGAGACCAGAGCCTTATTAAAATCACAAGCAAAAAAAAAGTACCTATTTGAAAAAATCAAAGGCTACAATTATTCAACTTAATTATATGCACTCAGATAAATAAGGCCAACATATCTCCTTGTTTCTATTACTGTTGTTTACTACCTTAAACGTCACTTTCCAGACGCTGATCAAAATTATTGCATCTTATT
This sequence comes from Prietella phreatophila, assembly GCA_025728095.1. Classification (NCBI taxonomy): domain Eukaryota; kingdom Metazoa; phylum Chordata; class Actinopteri; order Siluriformes; family Ictaluridae; genus Prietella; species Prietella phreatophila. Next base: position 16,407,188 of record JAOUWY010000054.1, on the reverse strand, counting down.
TTAAAATATTATATCAGGGACATTTTAAAGTTAGTCAACAAAATGGTTTATATTTGATAGAATATATAAAATTAACCCAGACAATAAAATTCCCGATGCTGCATTTCATTTTAAGCGTCATTTGTTGATCATAACATCAACCAATATCGGGGATTTCCCGAAGAAAGTTTACAAATGAAGTAAAGAGTTGCTCAAATGATTCAGTTCAATTATTTACAAGTTTAAATATTACCCCATTAACCCCAATTCACCTATAATTTTAACTGCATCGCATTTTCAATTAAAAATGTAGATTCAAATATTTTTTAAATAGGCATACTTTGTAATAATTTCTAATAGGCTATTATTCGAGCGAATTAATAGACAAATTTATTCAAATAAAAAAGCTGAAAGTATGTTGCTGATCCTTTCTACGTTATTATAAATTAAAATTCGTTATTATAAAATACAATACTGTTAAACCGATATTGTCTGATATTGTTTATAATATCCTAATTTTATTTTTCAAATTAGAATTTCTTTTCAAGATTTTCAGAGCTACACAGACTCGGGTTTGAGCTTTTCAGAAACGCTTTGTGCAGGCGGCTGTGTGGATTTGGAAGGGGGTTCGGGTTAAATCCTCTATTGGAGAGTTCCGCGTGAAGTCCAGCCAGGGCTCTTGTAACTGCACGTGTCGGGGATCGGAGGGGACAATACCGCACGCTCAAAGCCTCCGGGACACGCGTATGCCCCCTCACATCGGGATAAAAGACAGACGGTGGTTCGGGGAGGGTACAGACCCAAGCCCATGGCACTGTGGCACCAGAGCAGTAGCCTACATACACACAGTTTACACACATACACCCTGGCAACACTACAGCAGTGGCACCTGTTGCGGTTTATCCCCCGTACTACAGGCTCCATAATGATGCTTCCTGAATCACGGCAGGCGCGTGGTGATGAAACTGCGCTCTTAATGAAGTGATTTGTGTGTCTTTGTTAGAAAGCACAGGGCCAGAAACAATTTGCAGCATACATCGAATTCACGCTCACATTTGCAATCACATTATTACCAGCCCAGTAACCTACACTCATTAGAAGAAGAGCACATACCACTCAATTCTGATAATGGCACATTGTAGTTTAGGGCAAAACAACAACAATAACAATAACATTGTTGTTATTACAATAACAACAACAGCAATAACAACAAAATCATATCATGACCACATTTTTACTATGTAGAAAGGGTTTATAACTTCTAAACTGATCTATTTCTACTCAAGTAAAGTTCACATTGGATCCTGTTCATCACAATAACTTCACACTTTGCTGCCTTCCACACACACACACACACACACACACACACACACACACACACACAAACACACATTTTTTTTTGTATTTTAGCATATTGACAAAGGAATAAAGTGCCTACAACTGAGTCTAATCACATAACTGTGCATTGTACCTGGCCCCTGGTCCCCTCAGGGCTGAAAACCAGTATCAGTGTGGCAAGACTCACACAGGTCACAGGTCATTTGGGGCAAGAGACCTCTCACATCCCAAGGAGATGGCCTTCATGTCAATGGGCATAAAAACATCAAAACGTCCTTCATGTTTGTACAGCCGTGAGCACACAGCTACACCTCCCACTAAGTCATGATGTGGGATGGCCAAATAATCTACAGGCTTGACCTATTCTCACGAGTACCCAAACATCGCTGGTGTTCACAAAATAACCTCAGGAAGTTACGATTACTACATATTTTATTGTTTTATTTTTTATTCATTAATTTTTTTTTTTTTTTTAGATATTTGAAGCACATATTTTAGCTGTATTGGCCAAACTGCATGAAAAATTAGTAAAATATTTGGTTAAATTTTATTTTGCCATTTTAATATATGCACTGATTGTGGTGCAACTACTTTGAAATAGTGATTACATATGAATGGGTTTAAAAGTGCAGCAATGCCTCCTCTTCGTCAACCAGAGATGCAGAGAACAGCACTCTGGGACAGAAAAGCATCTCCTTCTAGGAGATTAAAAATACTGGACAGAAGATGGACGACCAATCCCTAGACACCCAGAGTGTCACATTGTAGACCCAATAGCTCAATGGAGAGACCAATTAAACAATAACTTCAAGTTAATGACCAACAGAAGGTGGGATGGTAGGGGAATAAATGATGAGTAACAGCATGTGGAGACCAAGAGGAACCTATAGAGGGCCGTACACAAAACCACATGGAGCAAACATATGATTCAACATCACTGAGAGGTTTTCTACATTACATAGTACACAAAACATATTATTATAATTTCGTTTCAGATTGCGGATGTTTTTTGGTCTGCATATCTTTTTTTATAATTGATATGTGGATCTAGCTGATGTAAACAGACATTTCTGTGATTTGGGTGACAGTAAAAACAGAGGCTTTCCTGGATTCTTTTTCAAGCCTAATTCTCTGACCTTATCTTAAACAGGGATTAGTCGATGAGTGTTGACAACTCCCTAAACCTGCCTGCCACAAAATCCACCTTCAGATCAGTACAATCCTTCCCCTTAGCACCCAAACACACAGCTTCACACCTTGACTCCTGAAGAGACCTGAAAGAGCTTCTGACAGCAGTGCAGAGTGATTAAGGTCACTAATGATCTGTTTGGGAAATAGAGGCTTATTTCGAGTCTAATTGGGTATACAGCAACCCAAAATATTTGGCACTGCCCCAGCAATTAACTATTTACATAAAAAAATTAATGTTTCACAAAAAATGTAAAATAAATTATTTAATAAACTGGAAAAGATGAATAAAATCATAAAAATGCTGTTCAGTTCATATTAGTAAGATGACCAGTCATGACATAATGTACTGTGCAAAAGTCTTAGGCATCCTATTTTTTTCAAAGTACAAACTTTGTTATCGATTTTTGTTTTATGGCTTCTACATTATCGTGTCAGTACAAAAACATTCGAGATTTTCAAACATTAGTTTTCCAGCACAAAATTAAATTAAAAGTAAATAAAGAAACATAAAATAAATAAACATAAAGAAGACTGGGTTTTGCGGCAAAAATAAGAAGCAAGTGTGAAATTCAAATTCTGCAGAAGAACTGTGGCTGGTTCATGAAGACGCTCAATTAAATTTTTTTTAAAAAATTGCTCAGTAAAACCAGCTAATTTCCTTATAAAACTGGACAAATTGTACCTGAGACTACTCATTTTAAAAGCAAAGGATTGTCACACAAAATATTGACTTTTTTCTTTATAGTACTTTTTAACATTTAATTTCACAACTTTGGAAGGCATCTTTGCTCAACAGCATTTAATTGCATGTATCTAAGACTTTTGCACAGTACTGTATATTCTTTCCAGAAATCTTCTCTAACACGTGAGCTACAAACTGTAACATTACAGGGGGGTTTAATCTGTTCTTTCAGTCTGCACAAGAGAACAGTATTGATCTCATTGTAAATTCCTTAACATTGTTCTCAATTTGTACACCCACTTTAAATTCTTTGTCTGATAGAACTAAAGCTGCCCTCATCTCAAATCCCCCTTCCTTCACAACCTCCTACAGTCAGTTTTACGATACAGCAATCTTTTTTGTGTGCTCTCTTGACCATGCAGTGGAACCACAGTGTGCCAAGAATGCTAAAAGTAAAGACCCCTTGGGTCTCTTCAGTATGATGGCAGGGGCTTCCTCCTCTTTTGCCATGAGTCTCCCCCTAATCTGCATTCTTCAATTTAGACAGTCAAGATTTCTTTGTCCTCACTTGCTGTGTGTGTGAAGGTGGAAATGAGTCAATTAGTGTTTTACACCTTGCTCTGAGCTGAAGGTGGATGTTTAGAAGATTGGCCTAAAGCATTCTTCACTCTCTCCAATTTGGCAAGAGTGTTTGGAATGTTAATAAGAGAAGGTCTTTTTTGATTTGCAAATAAATAAGAAAACAAATATTGTTAGATTGGGGATGGCAAAATATAAGATCTAATCACAACAGATATCAGAAACCATGTGTAAAATTGTGAAACAAAAGTTGTTTTAAAACATCAGATATTGCATGGATCTTGTAAGTTGTAATGTTTACAGGTTTGTGATGTTTAACATTTTTTGTTAGGATTTACATTATAGAGATTTGAGCACTGGAATAGGAAAAAGTCACTCATAGCACTTGTATCAGTTCACTGATCAATGAACTTTGATTATGTATGTCTGGTACTTTAGTTACACCATAATGCATTGCTCCACTGGCTGCATCACTGGTTCAGTCATTTGAGAAGCACATCCACCTGTACTGTGAGTGCAGATGTTCCAGTGTGGCAGATTAGGCATATGTCATCCATAACCTGAGGAAGAGGCCAGCCCTCGGTTTGAGGCTTAAAAATATCCACTTTAGAACGAGAGGGAGACAAAGACACAGAAGGCACTTGCCTGAGGGCGGCCTGTTCCGGGTGGCTGCCTGCAGTATGTAAAGATACCTTGTCTTCATTTGTAATGGAAAGCCACTGACACACACCTACGGCCAGCCTCCGCCTCCTAACTCTCTCACACAAACACGCATTTCAATAGTTCAAATTTTCCTTTGTATAACCGCCCATGCCCTGTGTATTCCCCATTTATAGGTAAACTATTGTGTGTGAAGAAAAGGAAAAGGGATCTACTGATGTTGTTTTTTTTGTTTTTTTTTTCTTGAGTGAAATACTCCTGCAACGATCAGGAGTTTGAATGACCTTTGAAACACCTTTGAATAACACAACACTGTAAAACTGCAATCAGCTGCCTTAATTTCTAAGGTTAATCTAACTGTATTGTGCCCCCTGCATGCTTGTGTGTCCCCATATGGGTGGGAATATCTGGCAATTTTGACCTTGTGGGGACATTTGCATAAACTGCAGATTTTATTTAAACAATTCAAAGTGGCAAAATATTTCCTTTTGTTTAGTTAGGTTAACGTAGGGGTTGGCTTATGTGTAGGCAAAGCATTAATAAACTGTATTATTAATTATTAGTCATGTGAGTTTAAGTACATGACAAGGATATTAAGACAAACATGTGTGTGTGTGTGTGTGTGTGTGATTGTGTGCTTGAAATGGAGGCTCCTCAAAAGTGGCTTTAAAGTGGCTGGCAATAGGTTACAAGTGCTATGGAGCATATTAAGTGGCGTCTCATTAGCCTGGAGTGGATTGGAGAGCAGAGCTGCTGACAAAGGTGGAGCACCATCTACCTGAATCGCTACGCACTGTCACCTCCGATCGATCTGTCCCCCCTCCAGCACTACCTTTTTCCAGGGCCAAGAGGAACAAGCAGATGCCCCAGCGCTCACCGTGGCAGGAAAGTGTCAATCAAAAGGGTAGCCATGCAGATGCCCATATGCACACTATATGGACTTTGATGCCCTTGTAAATAGATGTCTTTTTTTTTTTCTCACTCCCCACTCTGGGGAGGCAGTTCCTCAGAGACTGCTGATAAAAATCAGGGAAATTCAATCCAAGCCTCTGCTTTAGACAAACAGATGTGATTTTTTTCCCCTTCTCTCTCTCTCTCTCTCTCTCTCTCTCTCTCTCTCTCTCTCTCTCTCAATCTCTCGCTGGAATACAAGATAACCTTTTCCCCTTCTCTCTCCATATATCGCAATGGCACTGCACCTGTATTGACACAATTAGCAACAAGACTGATGGCATGGTTTCCCTCTACACTGGTCTCTGGTGACCTGTAATTACAGACAGAGAAATATCCACTTGATTGATTCTATTGCAAAAAAATGCCCTTTTTAATAGGATCACTTATCTACTATTGCAAATTGTGTTACTTATAAGAGCCAGTGGATTTCTAATGTCTGATGGAATTTTAAAAAGAAATAAAAGAACAAAAAAAGAAAATGATCCTAAAAGTTAGTCAGTTGTTTAATGGTAAGAAACACCTGAGGGACAGCAAACATGAGTGATATATCCCTTGCTGAATTACAATGCATGTTGTATAGATAATATTACTGTTACAGAAAAATCAAATCCATTTCACATGTAACAGTTTTTCATGTGTGATGATGTGAATAAAATGTGGAAAAAAATCTGAAATGTCAACATGTTGTACATGTGAAGTCAAGTAAGCACGTTAACAATATGCAATCATGTTAAAAAGAATTATTCATTTGTGAAAAATTGTATGTGAAAAATAAAACCATTTGCAGTATATATGGAATGAAATGAAAATAAATGTGTAAAACTCACATGTTAAAATAAAAAAGCACATGCACTACATGAAAAAACATATGCACTACATGTGTTTACATTACGTCTAAATTTCATGTCAATCGTTTGATTTTTTTACAGACCCAATTGCAAAAAATTTGTGACACTGAGTAAAATGTAAATAAAAGAATGCAATGATTTGCAAATATCATAAACCTATATGTTATTCACAATAGAACATAGAAAACATATCAAATGTTTAAACTGAGGAAATGTACTATTAAGGAAGAAATATTTGAACTAGATGGCCGCAACATGTCTCAAAAAAGTTGGGTCGGGGGCAAAAAAAGGCTGCAAAAGTAAGTGTTACTAAAAAGAAACAGCTGCAGGAACACTTTGCAACTAATTAAGTTAACTGTCAACAGGTCAGTAATATGATTGAGTATAAAAAGAGTATCTTAGAGAGGCAGAGTTTCTCAAAAAATAAAGATGGGATGAAATCTGGATGGAAGCACTTGTTTCTCTAAAATCTGTATATAGCTTTCAGCATTGATGGTGACTTTCCAGATGTGCAAACTGCCCATTCCATAGGCACTAATGCACCCCCATACAATCAGAGATGCAGGCTTTCAAACAGAGCACTGATAAGAAGCCGGATGGTCTCGTTCCTCTTTAGTCCTCATTAGTTTAGATGACGCAGTGTTCATGGTTTCAAAAAAGAATTTCAAATTTTGATTTGTCTGACCACAGAACATTTTTCCACTTTGCCTCAGTCCATTTTAAATGAGCTTTGGCCCAGAGAAGACGGTGGCGTTTCTGGATCATGTTCACATATGGCTTCTTTTTTGCATGATAGAGCTTTAACCAGTATTTGTGGATGGCATGGCAGACTGTGTTCACAGACAATGAGTTATGGAGGTGTTTCTGAGCACATACAGTGATTTCCATTACAGAATCATGCCTGTTTTTAAAGCAGTACTGTCTGAGAGCCAGAAGAGATTTCTCCAGATTATCAGAATCTTTTGATGATATTATGTACTGTAGATGATGAGATATTCATAGTCTTAACAATTTTACGTTAAGGAACATTATAAACATAATAATAACATTGCAGTTTTTCGCCGATTAGTGAACCCCTGCCTATCTTTAATTCTGAGAGACTCTGGTTCTCTAAGATACTCTTTTTATACCCAATGATTACTGACCTGTTGCCAGTTAACCTCTAGCTGTTTCTTTTTAGTAACACTTACTTTTCCAGCCTTTTGTTGCCCATGTACCAACTTTCTTGAGACATGTTGCGGCCATCAAATTCTAAATTGTTCTAGTGTGAATATGGGTTTATGAGATTTGCAAATCATTGCATTCTGTTTTTATTTACATTTTACACAGTGCCCCAACGTTTTTGGAATTGGGGTTGTATGTGGCTTTTGTGTAAGTGTAATTAAGTCAGTGTGTACAATTTGTTAAGATGTTTTGTTGTCCAGTTTAAGTAGTCTCTCATAGTGTGCAGCAGGTTATTTAGTTGTCCTTTTGTAAGCAGATGTGGGTTAGTGTGAATTTTACAGTATACTCTGTATAATTTTTATAGGACTACTCACTGTGATACTGTATAAGTACATTTATCATCCAGTACAAACAATAATCTCAGTGGAGGAGGTCTGCTGCCACTAGTGCCTGCTGCCTCACCATCCTCAAAGGAGTCATCTCAGTTTTATTGTTTGGGTCATCACTGGGGCCAGGCCATGACTTTTTTCACGAGAACTTAATCAGGGCAAAGAAGGTCAAGCCCTCCTCCTTGTCTTCAACAATTACCATGAAATTCTTAGTGTCCACAATGCCGAGGGTTCCCCAAATTTCGGGGTGTCATCCAGAGGGCAATGGCTCTGGCTGTGCGCCTCTCTCTCTCTCTCTGTCTCTTTCTCCCTCTCTCCCTCTCCACCCACCAAACTCAGCCCTACTGAGCTAAAGTGGATGGTGCAGGCAAGCTGCTGATGAACTCATGACCCCTGCAGCCTGCGCACGGCAGCAATTTCCAGGGCAGTAAAAATAGCCATGACAACCAAGATGCTGCCTGTAGCACAGCCTGAGTCAGTCATGAAGTCGGAATCCTTAAACAGTTATTTCTGTGGCGCCATTAAACATAATCTATTAAGTACCATTTCACACTATGATGTCATCTGACTTGAGGGTGAAACTATTTTATATTATACAATTATATTATATTATAAAATTCCCTATCTGAACAGAATGTCTACTCCAAAAACTCATTAATTATACAAAAATATGCAACAATAGACATTAATCAAGCTGCAGTATTTAATTTTTATTCTAGATAATAAAATATATTTCGTCTTCACACTTTTTTCAATTCAAGCCCAACTGTCAACAATAATGAACACCATTTTCTACCTTGTATAAGACCAGTGAATGCCTCTCATTCATTTCTCTTTCAGTTTTTGAAAGTTTTTTAGTTTAAATTCACCATGAAGAAAAGTATAAATCAGACATTTAGACTGGCCTGCTGCACAACCAAACAATGCCTTGTGGAGAGGAGAAGATGGTAACGCCATAATGTAAAATAGTTAAAAGCTTATTAGAACCATTGAAAGGCAGCGTGATTTCCACTTTGTTTCGGAACACCCTAAGCTCAGCCTTTCAAGTGATTGTGAAGGGGGCAATTCAAATCTCTTTGGGTCCATATGAATGAGGGCCTCTTAAAGCTCTTTTATAAGCCAACAAATTCCCCACAGGCGTATGCCCTTTAGCTCCATTACTGATTTACCCAAAGCATTCATCTCTAGCCTTCTGCTTCTCCTCTCCCTATTGTTCTGCCTAGTTAGCCAAGCACCTGACAACTCTAGTTCCAGGCTTTTGGAGCTGCTTAAAAAGTGCAGGCCTGAAATAATGCTGAATATTTCTCTATGTCCCTTAAGTGTCTGGAATTACTCCTTTACACAATCACACCTTTTATAGGAGTTGAAGAGGAGTGAGGGAGGGCTGAGGTAACGTGACTGATTCCCTTCACCAATGGGGTATAAAACTGCGTAATGTTAACATAAATAGTGGAATGAGGTGGACTTTTCTCTGGACAAAAAGGGGGGCTTGATCCTTTTCTTTCCTTTCGGCTAGAGAAAGAAGTGAAAAAATTCCAAGTGGGCCCACTGGCTCTATACTTAGATTAATTAGACCCCCCTTAAAAGCCATTCAGCAGCAGTTCTAAAATGGATCCAAGTTACATTATGTAAAGTTTTCGGAGTGATTTGCATTTGTTTGTGTGGATCAGGACAGCACTGAGAAGCACTCAGACAGAGAGAAATAAAAACAAAGTCAGGGTAAAATATTCTTTTAATGGGCTTTGCAATGTTCTCTGCTTTTCTTACTTGTTGAAGTTAACAACTCTCCAAAAATGTGAATGGATTAGAAATTACTAGCATTGTAATGCACTGCACACTAGGCAATATCATGATCTTATAATCAGAAAATGTACATCATACCTGAAACACATAATCTTATAATGCACCTAAATTATGAACAATACTGATGAAAAAATTAGAAAGCATTATTTTTTAAAGTCAAAATAGCATTTTTGCAAAAAAAATTACATCAATTCACAAATCATTAAAATTATTGTTGAACATTAAACAATAAAACTGCTGATTCCAAAATGATTATTTTTTGTCTTAAAGAATATTCATTTTAATAGAGCGCAAATGTACAATTTTATTATGAAAAAAATTCACTATAATGCCATTGGAATGTATAGATTTCAGATGATGCTCCGATGTAAAAAGTTATTATTATTTTTATTTATTTATTTATTTTTGCTGTTTGAATGCATGTTAGGATATAGAAATTACTGATATACAACTGTAATACAAATAGCTTAAGAATTTATTTGTCTGCGGTTTTGTAGAAGAGCATATTAAAAAGCTGTGCAAATAAATATCAGTGGTTGTCTAAAGAACATTTTATAGCATTTATCATAACATTATTATTCATAATATAGCCACAAACAGTGATCTTTTGGGTGCAAGCACGTTTTACAGAGTGTACCATATGACATTGCATTAACAAGTTGAAATACACATGTGAAAATTTTATAGGCTGTAAATGTCTAGAAAATAAAAGTTCACATAATCCCAATCAGGTTATTTATACACCCATCTATGCAAACGTGTCATTATGAGTATTTTCCCATCCTGGTTGTATGCTCCAGATCCACTATGTCCCTGGCCAGGACAAAGCTGTTACCGTTTTGTTCAGATTTAATATGATTATATATGTTTTGGTGCAGATGCATCTCAGCTGTATTTCCATATGAGCTTTTGGCGGTGGAAAGAGCAACAGCAATCTTTACATGACATGTCTGGTGTGAATTGGTTTTTAGTATCAGTAAGGGGCATCACTGAAAATTTCTTTATCTCTGTCTATGTTTTGTTGGTTTAAATAGTGGTCATGCACATTTGCTACTAGGCTCAGGTCAAATAGACCCATACATCATTATTAATATACGGGAAACAAATTAGAACAAATCATTTATTGCACCTGAAACTTGTTGGCCTTGGCTAAATTTCTGAGGAACTCCTCAGAACACCTTCTACATATACTAAGTGCATCAAGAAAATTATGATTTGTTCATCATTTGCTGTGTAGACAGACAGGTACCGTACATTCAAATTTTGGCACCTGCAGTGCCATGACCTCAATGAGGCTCTGAAGCAGGTTGATAAAATGTACCTTAATGAAGCAGGAGACTCCTCACAAGGATCTTCAGATGGAGCCAGCAAAGACCACAGTCTGTTTGTATTTTGCCAAGTAATTTCTACAGTTTTGTCTTGTCACCAACTCCAGCTCACTGGCTGATTTGTCCAACTACTCCAGGAGTACTGCTCAAGGAATCCCACACTGCCCGGTTCTTTGCATGAGCTTGCAGTGTCCAGTAGTGCTGAACTATGACTCAGCCACTGATGGCAGCTGAATTGTTGGGATTCACATTCAGATCCTAATAACAAAGTATGAGCCTTTTATGTAGTTACAGCAGTTGATAGTAATCCTGTCTCTGCACTGTGTGCTTTAGGGGTTTCCTCCAGGTACATTGGTTTCCTCCTCCAGTCCAAGACATGCATTGTAGGCTGATTAGTATTTCCAAATTGTCTGTAGTGTGTGAATAGGTGTTTGAGTGTGTGTGTACAATTGCACCCTGCCCAGGGTGTTCCCTGCCTATGCCCTGAATTCCCTGGAATAGGACACAGGCTCCGCTGCGATCCTGTATAAGATAAACAGTATGGAAAATGTATTACATTATCTGTTCTGTGCAAAATGGCCAGCCATTTGTGACTGTTCTCTCTCATCTGTTTGTTGTTGTTGTTGTTGTTGTTGTTGCTGCTGATTCTTTGATGATGAAGCCAATGGCAAGAGTAATACCTGTTTCTCTGGCAGACATCTGTTTTGACATGACTTTGATATGCAGGCTAATCTTAGCATGCTCCTATAGCATTAACATGTTGGCTAGTATATTTTAAATAAAGTCCATTAGCTAGCTACATCAACTAGCTTGGCTTGAATAGGGTTGTTGTGGAAAAGAGTATGTTTTGTTTTACTTCAGAAAAGCACTCCTTAATAGCAGCAAAATAATGTTTTTGCTTTAATTACATTTGAATCCCTTGTTGTCAATTACAAATAGTGGCTAATCATTAAGAACAATATATAGGTAAGGGTTGTTACCTAGAGTTGGATGTAAAATTTTGTAGGTATTAGTTCTGTATTGGTATCGGTGCATCCCTAGTATTGTTACTGATTCAAATGGAGATACCTGGGCAAAGTACTGTACATTTTAATCTGCACTGAAAATTATTACAGCAGATTTTGTTCAGTATCAAGTCCCCTTCTCAGTGTGTGCTGCTACACATCTGGCACGTGAAGGAACATGGGTTGAGCTGTGAGAGAGGGCCTCAGAGGCGAGAGAAAGACAACAGAGGAATAGTATGCGACTCCAGTGCTGGAGGCGACAGAGGGAATGAGGCCTACCAGTAACAAAGCGCCATGGCTGAGTGTTAGTAAGGGGATTGGGCTGCCAACACTGCTTAATACCAAGGAACGATTAAGAACACAAAGAACCGGGATGAAGCGGTGTGAATGGGAGCCGTGTGTCCTGGATCACATAAAGGTCTTAGAGCTGGGGGTTTGGATTAAGCCTCAAGTGAAAGTGTCTGGGACAGCGTAAGAGAAGCCAGTGTCCTTTAATTGCATTTTGTATTCAGTCACAGTCATGCCAGAGATGAGCCACACACCAGCCCATATCTGAAAGCAAAGGTTAAGTCAAAGATAAGAGGAGATGGATCACAATTTTTCCCCCTCATTTTTTCCTCATCAATGAGCTAAGAAGTAGTCGGATTTAGCACCATCGGATTTGGAATTGTCGTCTGTAGGACACTTGGAACTTTGTGTTTTGCTGGTGTCTTGCCCTTGCTGGGTACATAATGAAAAATGTGTTACACCTGCTTCTATCCAATTCTCACTTAAAACTATGAGTGTACACTGCAAGCAATGGCTCTGACATGGGCTATAGAGCAGTGTTATAATATGTCTAGATAGACGTTTCCCAGTATGTTGCACTGTGGTTTAAATATCTCTGTACACTTTTAATCAACACATGATAAACATATATACAGTATCTCTGAGTACACCACTCACATTTTTGTAAATATTTGATTATATCATTCCATGTGACAACACTGAAGAAATGACACTTTGCTACAATGTAAAGTAGTGAGTGTACAGCTTGTGTAACAGTGTAAAT
>JAOUWY010000054.1:16354357-16371391 GCA_025728095.1 Prietella phreatophila | reverse complement strand
AAAAGTCATTACTAAGTCATTACCAAGTACTAAGTCATGTTTTGCAGAGGGGTCAAATACATATTTCCCTCATTAAAGTGCAAATCAATTTATAACATTTTTTACATGCGTTTTTCTGGATTTTTTTGTTCTTATTCTGTCTCTCACTGATCAAATAAACCTACCATTAAAATTATAGGCTGATCAATTCTTTTATGTTCTAAAATTTCTATGCGGCCCCTCTGGCACCATCTGGTGGCCTCCCAGTTAGAAAACCACTAGTCTAGAGATTTCGCTCTATAGACTGATTTAAGCTTTTACAAGGTCTTTCAGTGTTGCAGCACACATGCTTTCACTTCCACATAGCCTCCATTAAGCATCATCTTTCACAGCTCAAAAACTCAATTCAGTGCAGTCAGTGATATCTGTATAGATTATATAGCTCTATACACATCATAGACCACATACTGCTGTTCTAAAAAGTATAACAAAATCATGATAGGTCATCATCACAGGTCACATAATATTTTTTACATTCTATTTAATATAGTAGTATGTGGAGTCATACATATTACTAATGAGTAGAACACCTACCAGAGTATAATCTGAATAGGAAAAGTACCTGAGACTACAAATTAGATTAACAACATACCTGGATAAGCTCTCAAAACCATCTGGCTATCTAAAAGATTATCTCCAATTATCAGATACTATGTGTGGTTACTGGTACATTCACAAAAAGAATTCAGTCTTCACTGGCATTCAAAGTGATTTCATGAGACTTCCTTCATTGATTTTAACCACTGTTTTATTATCACAGTGACAACCTCAAGATAACTGCTGAATACGCTGAGGACAAAAGAAAACAGCCAGCAAACAATTTGCTTGCAAATGCTTAAGGCTCAGTAGTCACCAGGAGCTCAGAGGCTACACAATTCCCTCCTACTCCTCCACCCCATTTCCAAAACACAAGAGTTTTGGACAGAGGCCCCAGCCTGCCATCAAGGCTATGGTCAGATAACAATGGTGTGGAACAATTCTTCCACCCTGTGCATCCTGTTATCTTCACTAAGTCAGCTCGACATCCTGATGGTGTCGTATCAGGAAACCCCAGGTCCCAACAGGAATGGGAGGGTCGAGGAAATCTGAAGGAATTCCTCAATTGGGGAAACACGGTTTTGCAAAGGCAAAAGTGTCTGTCTATACCACAAGAGATGACATTTGATAGGTTTAGCTAATGTCATAACAAGCAACATATAAAAACAGGTTTAAAAATATACAAAAAAAAGGGTATGCCTTACTGAGAAATTGCATGTGTGGTAATTCAAGAAAAAGTCCAAATTGCATTCAAGCAGCAGAATAATAAAATCAATCAAAGACATACTCACAAAGTACATTGATAGTGTCCTCCTATCGTGAAGCTTCCTCTGCAAACACAGAACAAAACAATTAGTGTGCATAACATTTCAAGATGAGTCAATAGACTTTACACTAGCGGGTATCAAAGCAGAAATACAGTGACGCGTAATGTGTTTGAATTACCAGCGTCTTATTAGCAGAAAGCATAGTGGAGTTGGTGTTGCTCTCTTCTCCGCGGATAGGCACTAAGGGCATGGTGCCAAACTTCTGCTTGGAGATGTCAGATGAGGAGTGGCGTCTCATCACAGGAGGCCGCAAGTCGTCGTTCTGAGAAACGGCTCAAAGTGAATGAGCCAAGTACTGATCATTTCAAGTTACCAGTGAGCAATTACAAAATGATATCCAATGAACTCAACCTAGCAACTGATATCCAAGTACCTAAGAAACAATAGGCATGTAAAGGCTGATACCTGTGCTTTCAGAAGACTGGTTATCCAGTCCCAAAGCTCTGTTTCACTGGAACAACTGAGATACCTGTCAAGGTGAGGAAATTGATTACTACTCATTATGCAAGCGTACCAACATGATCCGTAATTTGTGCACTATATAAGGCTGATGCAATTAAGTAAATGATCATTGGACCCATTCAATCAAAAGAAAATACTTACATCTGATGTTTGTCTATCATCACAGTGAAACCCCATCTGCAATTTGGCACGAGTTAATGGGAATGCCATATTTGTAAACAGAAATATCAAGAAACATGTAACAGATGTAATAAGGAAATATCATCTTACTTTGTTGGTGCTTTCAACTTCTTTTTTATTCCAATGTAAATCTTCATAGTTTTTAGTTGCCACTCTTTTTCGGGTTTGTTGGTCTATGTTAGTTAGAATACAGAAAGCCTTTTTAATCTCTGGCCTCCAATTTCTCCAGTTATTTTTTTTTTCAATTCAATAGAAATTGGAAAAGCTGCAGGGCACAAGCAGACATACCTTCTTGTCCTTCAGTAAGAGTAATTTGTGATCCTGGATTTGGAACAGACGTTCCTGGAATTTGGTCCCTTGTAGAAGTTTAGGTGTCTCCTCTCGGCATTTCAGAACTCCAAACTTCACAATTTCACTCTTGTAAGCTTTGAACCAAAAAGGTAGAAAAAAGAACATTTAATACAGAATGCATTTACGTACTGTAGTTTTAAATCTGAAAACTACAGAGTAAATTACTGTAGTTTAGCCTTTTAATGAGTTCATTTTCTATGAAAATGTTATGCAACTGCAATTTTGCGAGTAACTTAATAAACATATGAAATCACCTGTAAAGATATCAATCATTTCTCCTCTGGGTACCTTCTTTACCAACAAATATGCAGAACTAGGATCAGCCATGGTACACCACTGTAGTGCTTGTTCCAGAACCTTCTCTTTTGGGTGAAGAGGCCGTTCTGTAAATATAAACGCAATGTATTTCCCCGAAATAATTAGAATTATAAAGAATGTCCTCAAACACTTCACAGTTTTATGTCCATTTATTGTCCCATATTGAATACAGCATGACATCAACTAACATCCCCAACCATTTGATTCAGGTTGGTTTATGGTGAAAGTGCCCTTTACTTGAGCAGACTGGTATGGATCTATTTACCAAGCTCCCCATCATCAATGGCTTCAAAGGTCATCCACACATCCTTTTCACCTGCAGGGACATTCCTCATATACAGCACTTGGTTAGTCAGTTCCTCTGCACACATAGTGGGTGAAACCTACAGACAGGCAGATGACAAAACAAACACACTGAGTAAAGCAGAAGTTGGTTGGCTTGACAGTGGCCTTGTGCCACCATGTGGTCATAATGTGAAATGGAAACTTTTACCTACAAAGCAAATGGCGTTCCAACATGAAACAGACCCATAACTAGATTATAGATAAATCTGTACATACTTTCAGAGTGATGCAGCAGTCTGGAATTTTTTCCTCCAGATAGACCTC
The DNA here is from genome assembly GCA_025728095.1 of Prietella phreatophila. NCBI lineage: Eukaryota > Metazoa > Chordata > Actinopteri > Siluriformes > Ictaluridae > Prietella > Prietella phreatophila. The sequence goes on along the minus strand of JAOUWY010000054.1, from coordinate 16,368,068 downwards.
AATAATGAGGTCTCCTGCCTGGGAGAGCTGGATAAAAAAAAACAAAAAAACCCCACAAAACTAATAAATAAAGTATACTACTTCTACTGATTTTTTTAATAGGTTTATTTCAGAAGGTGTTGGTGAGTGAAAGAAATATTATTGAACCTGTGTGTCCTTCCAGGTTGTGATGAGACTGATTTCCAGTTCAATCTGAGTTTTGTGTTCCTCATCAATCTTTAAAAGCAATTCAAATAAACATAAATAAATAGGTCTCAAAACACTATATCACATGACTGTCATGCTAATACCATCTTGGGCAGTATTAAAACTAAATATTACATGGACAACATTAAAGAAGAGCAAAGTACATGACAGGACATGAAGTCCACTTTGACAGTAATTGTTATTTGTTGTAATTTTATTGATTAAAAATACTTTTTGCCCAAGTAAAGTAACTGTGCCAGTTTAGGGCTGTCTGTGTGATTCCTAGTAAAAAGCAAATTAGAGACTAATTATTTAAGCAAACTAGCATTAAAAAGAAACACAAATGGGACAGATTTTATTCTGTGTAAATGTTGATGTTAGGCTATTTTGTAGGATTCATCCAGACTAGCGGATCTGGTCTGGCCTGTTTTATCTACTCACATCATGGTCTGGTCTGGTTTTATCAACTCACATCATGTTCTGCTCTGGTTTTTCTACTCACATCAAAGACGTACAGATAGTTGTCAATGAGGTCCTCTATGATCTTCACTTCATGCTCTCCTTTCCCGTCTGTCTGAAAGAGGCTTGGCGCGAACAGCAGAGATAGGTTCTTCGTGCACATTTGGTTCAGATCGGCACATTTCTGTACCCTGTGAGGGGAATATACGAAGAAAAATGGGTTTAAAGAAGAGAAAGAGTTAAAGACATTCACAAACCATCAATGCTCAACATGATTACAGCTTAAGTCTGAAACAGTATATTTTCAACTAGCAAACCTGTAGAGGTGACTGATGAGAGCAGCCAAAGTGGTACGGTTGACTCGTGGCAAACCACGGATGAGCTCTTTATATCTATCCAATCTTTGCGTCTTATTAGATATCTCTGCAGATTAAGAGAGGTGCTCAGCATGCAGTGAAACTTTATATCCCTGATATTCAGATGTGTGCAGAGCAATATCAAAAGCATGAGCATGAGATGACAAAGTACTGACTGGCAGCCTCCTTCCAGTATGGGTGCAGATCTGCCATGAATATGGGGTCATCAATCTCACGGAAGAACCTCTTCAGCACATCTGTCACATCCTCAATGAAATTGTCTCCAATGCGGAGCTTCACGTTGCGGGCATCTCTCCGGAACTCCTCCATCAGAAGCTTTATTCTGGACTTGGCTCCATTTTTCCTGTAGATACCTTCATGACCCAGACCTAGAAATATAAGATAATTATCTGAGGATCTTCAGATGCAAACTTAGTTCGGTTTAAATATCTTAAAGTCATTTAAGATCGGTTCATACAAGCATAGTGCATTCTTTCTACATTAAGTACCTGAGGTCAGAAAAAGAAACCAGAAAAAATTAACATTTCTCTGTGTGAGTAGAATTTCTTCTGATGCTAAAGCAAAGGGTCACAGCTGCACCAGTAAAACACATTTCTGTGTAGTGTGCGTATTGTATTTATAAATATTTATAAATATACACTGATATTTATCCAAATATCAGTGTGTCAGTCCATAATTATTGAAACATAAGTTGCAAGTTGTCAACACGTTCCATTTTGTCTCCTTAAACTCTCTCCTTAGAAAAATTGCCAAAACGGATGGCGCCGCCATACAGTCAGCAGTAAAATGCAGTTTAGTACAGTTAATACAATTTAGCTTTCACAGCACTACAGAAAGTTAAATCCTGTCATTATACTTTTAACTGTCTTTAAATGTAAAGGCACTTTCTGTTTTCCTCACCATACTGTGTAATAAAAGCAATGCAGCTGTCCACAATGATGGGGATGTCGTTCCTGCTCAGCTGTTGGTCCTTCAGCGTGTTGGCTTTGCCTCCTGCTGCCTTCTGGATGTCTGTGTACCACAGAGAGAAGTCTGTTCGCCCCATGCCCTGCAGGTGCAGAGTCCTAAATGCACAAACACACATACAATTCCATCGACATTTCTGTGGATCTATTTGCTTGCTTAGATTCGTAAATTGCCACAAATTTTGTAAATCGCCAAAAGATAAAGCTCACCTTCCTTTTTCCACTAGAACCAAAATGTCTTTCTTTTCATGATTGTCTGTCTCTGATGCTATACCTTTAACATTTGAAACATAGAAAGAGAGAGAGAGAGAGAGAGAGAGAGAGAGAGAGAGAGAGAGAGAGAGAAGAGAGAGAGAAACACAAATTAGCCAGTGGTAACTGCATAAAATATAAAACAGAACCATCTAAAACAGAGTGGGCTTGAGAGGCTCACTGAGCTCCTGCAGGCGTTTCAGGTTAATAATGTCCTCAGCAGCTCCATCGTTTCCAGGGCAAATGAAGAGGTTGGACTTTTGCAGAACAAAGAAGCCCTCTTTCCACTGCCGTGGGTCCAGCATGGCCTTATAACGCAACATACCCACACGCTCAAACTCCCTCGTCAGTAAGCAGTGGCAGCTCAGAGGCGTAGTGGCCTGAATAGACAAGAGCTCATCAGAACCCCTCAGTTAAGGTCAGATGCAGGATTTACACTATCATGTTTTTTAATGCTTACCTTTCCAATAGCTTTTGCCCAACTTTGAAGCGCATCTGGAGTTTCTAAGCCAAACTGCACAAGTTTTTCAGATGTTAGGTACAGTTCGAAAGTGTATCGAAACCTAAAACAGAGAAAAAAAAGCATTTTTAAATTTTTTGAAACATTTTTCAATGCAATAACTGACAATACTGAACAATAAAAAGTTGATTTTCTTTAACCGTCATGAGGAAATTACATACCTGGCAATGAATGAGAAAGGAAGTAGAACCTACATGCTGGTTAGTTCCCATTAAAATGTGTTTATATTAGATATGTGGTTTTGACCTGAATCCTATTGCTCCATGCACCTGCAGCCAGGTCAGTGGTCTATAACGTGTATGTGAACCTTTTATAATGAATAGGTGTATAAAGTGATGTAGAGACTTCAGAATGTATGGGTATTCAGTGGCTAATGTTTGTGTGCATGTCTGATGAAGGCTATAGATGTTTTGATGTATACCTGTCAATGAAGCCGTTGTTGTTGGTGCATGAGTCTGGCCTGCTAACTCCTAAACAGATGATATCTTTGACCTCTATCTTCATGTTGGGCTCATGGCACCTGTCAGACTCATAAAACAGAAGAGACTTCTCCACCGAGCACCAATACTTTTGGAAATCTAAATACAAATACAAAAAATTAAAGCAGAACAGAGATGGCAATTGCGAGGTAAGTATATCTGCTGGTAAAGCATACCAATAAAACTGAACAAAATAAAATTAAATTGCATATGTTATTATACAGTGTATAAACACTGGCAGCTCAGGCCACTGCTCAGCAAGATGTCTGAATACATTTATACATGCTTGTCAGTGAAGTACGCCCTGAAAGGCTCTTTTTTCCTGTCATCTTCTGAAGAAGCACATTCTACTCCTAAACTTATGCCAACTGCTTTGTCTGCCACATTGTCGCCTACCTTCTCTGGTTCTGCGAGACAAAGTGCCTTTGTTCATGGAGCATGACTTGTAGAGGTAGCCAGAATACAGGACTGGCTGCATGATCTCATCATACACACTGGAATCTGCAAGGAAATAGAACCGAATGTAGAAATGCTCATTACCACCACTGTGGGATATGCATGCTGATAATTCTGAAATTACATGTTGAGAATGACTGTGGCTTAGTGATTAGTGAAATATACACTGCTACAGTGGTGATGTGGTGGATGACAGTTGCAGAGTCAGTGGTTAAGGTAGAATGGAAGTGGTTATGTGCCTGCTGTGGCGTCTGTGTGTAAGTAAATCCTGAAAACCTGTGGCCGGGGTGTAAGAGTAATGCAGAGAAAGGTTCTTCTCATGTCCATTAGAGTCAGAGAGTCGAGCCGCTTCTGCTTCTGCAAATAACTGAGTGACTGTCTTCAAGAGGTTCTGTTCAGTCACAGCTGTGCACAGTGCCTGCAGGACCAAACACCAAAATACAAAAATAAAAAGCATGTTCAGTTCAAGAATAATGCAAGTCAGTCAAGGCATTGATCTCTGGCTTTATATTAGGGATGGCTAGGATATTTTAAGCACTGGTAAATGAGTTCTTCACAGGGCAAACTACTAAATGGACCAACACAATAGCTCAGAGCAGAGGCAACACACTCAACGTTTTTGACCTAATCATCCACAACATTACCACATACAATCATCTTCCTGAAGTGTGTGATGAAAGAAAAGAAAGCCCATTGGCATAAAACTTAAAGGTAGTTGTTACAGCAGTAACTAAATATTTATGAGAAATGCAAATTATTGAACAGTGTACTGTAACATTCCTTTAATTTTTCAGCCAAACACATTTATAAATTACGCTCAAAGGCATTATAATTAATCTTTTCAGAAAATGTGAGGTTGTGCAACTTATCCTGTAGTTCAAAGAAAACGCTGAAGATCAGTTTATGCTAAATGAGTCATTGACAAAACAAAACTTTAAGGAAACTATACTACTTACTTATCTGATTTTTTTACTACATTGCTATAATGCTGAATGACTGGACTGAGCTTCACATAAATAGATTAGGTAAGATGTTAACATGTAATAGATGCTCAAATCTGTGATATAAAGTAGCACACTATAAATATCGAGTGAAGGAAAGCAACAACTTCCATTATAAGTGTGCTTCATGTCGACAAGAGGCAATTGTGGATTAAGAAACACACTGTTTGTATTCATTTAAACATATACAGTACTTCAATTAGTCTATTTTATCTTTTCATCAGAACTAATGAAGCTATTTAAATAAGTGATGAAATATTTTGTCCAATTACTGTACCAAGACCTACTACTGAAGGACATTTATCATGACTGGTAATACTGTGAACTCCTTTTTTTCTTCAATCTGCAATCTTCAATCTTTACTCACTGTCTGTTGCTCACCTTAAGTAACTCTTCCTGTGTACTAAAGCTGGGGTGAGGGTGACGGAAACGGCCTTCTCTGTATTTCTGTGTTATAAATTCCCTCCGCTGTTCTGGAGAGGCATCACAGTCAATTTCATCAGCTGCTGGCAGCCTGGTAGCCCAGAACTCATTGGCTCTGTCATTACCCAGCATTATGAAGAGCTAAAATATAAACATATGCATATACATAAACTTCATTGCAGGTTCTCAGTCTTATATTTACAGAATATATACTGCATGTACCATATAAATAAACACTCCATTCTCTGTTTACACATTTTTGGAACTGATGAAAGATAATAGAATCTCTAATGAGATTATCGTTTAAGTGAGAAGCGAGTACAAATGTTTGTTGGTGTCATTTAGCAAAAAGTATAGGAAATTTTAAACAGAGGAAGCATGCAAAGAACTTTAAAGACAAAGGCCAATGTCATGACCTGTGTCCTCTGCCTTCAACCCCCACCTGAACTATCTCATTGCTCCAAACACTGGTGTCCAGTTTCAGACTCTGCACTTTGGACACCATTGTGCCCAGTCCTCTGTGCTGGCCTGCAGGCAGACACAACAAAAAAGTCAGCACACCATTTGGCATGCTCCATTCTCTCTGTTTGACTGTAGTGTCTTCCCAATAGGCTGCCTCCAAGCAACCTCTTATCTTGAGTATATGACATGAAGGACCAACTGGGATAAACAATCTAGCACTCTCAAAACCAATGTCAATTTTCCAAGCCACTACACTTTCTGCCCACTGCGTTAAACGATGCTACAGCATGATGTCAAATCTAAAAGCAATTTCACATTTTGCATGCCGCCTAATGACTGCACAGAATTAAAAAGACATATTTAGTGATTTGTACAACAATAAGGCACTGTCAGACAATCCATTAGGTTGATAAGACCTGGGATTTGAAAGCATTCCATCAGCTTGACATACCTGCGCAGTTCTTGCAAATGACCACACAGAGATTGATGGATGCCCAGTCAGGATTGATGGCTTTGCAGTCTGCACACACCCTGTTGGAGCGGTTAGACCAGATTTTCTCAGCCACCTCGTAATCAGAGAGGGTCTCTGCGATTGACTCTTGCAGAGCTTCCATCCACTCACGTTTCTCCCGCTCTGACTCAGCCGTGAAGCTACAGGGATAAGAATGTCCTGAAAACTACCACTACAAAACCAGTTCACTTTGAGGTATTTATTGGCTTAATGCAGGTTTTAGGCTGAAACTTTACTCTTTAGATATAACTTCCACTATATTACTCCAATCTTCTGAGTATTGGAGCAATAATCCACCACTGGGATTGTGTTTATTTGGGTATCCTCGAAGTGAAACTCAACATGCGTTTATCCTTATTTCCCAATGTTGTTGTCTATCCCCTTTATTTATTTTTTATTGAGACTATGTCCCTAACAGGGACAGCTCTAAAAACATTACTGAAAAGTGCAATGGTGAGCATTTACCTGAAGGCCTTGTAAGGAGTTATGAGGTCAAAGCTTTTGTTCTTTCCATCTCGAATTGTAGCACCTCTGGCCTCGATTACAGTGATTCCAATGCCATTCTTAAAACACTGAAAAAAAGGTCAATTACAAAATTAGTCTAGTGAAGATTACATCAGCCTTGGCAGAGCAAGCTTTTTTCTACAGCCCTCGAGCAACTGTTTCAGGAAGGAAACAGAGTGGAACAACGTGTGCCTTTTTTGGGCTCAAAGTTGAACTGAAAATGTAATGAATTTTAAAATCACCTGCTCGTTCTTATACAGCCAAATCTGCTCAGCTATAATTGCTGCATAGATCTTTGACTTTATCCCTTTAAGCTCTAAGAAGCCATTCTTCTGGCAGTGGCTCCCTGGGCCAAAACGTGGCCGGCCAAACACCATCTGCTCCTTCACCCACTCCTGCAGCACACTGCACCACTTACTCCTCTGCACTGTGTATTTTGTGAACACAGCAGAAAAAGAAAAAAAGCATTAACCTCATCAACATGCGTGTTTGTAAGCCACTCTTAACCAGAATAGGATTGTAGTGGTGGTATAAAAGGTGTTACATGCCCCACACAGAAGTATGAAGGATGGATTTCCTGCATTGTGTACACAGTCTATTAGAGGAAATGGGTGATAGCCTTGAGGATGACGTGTTTACCTTCATTGTCTGCACGGAAAACAAATGCCCTGTGATTCGTCACAACTTCAAATTTGTTGTCTTTTGTTGCTCTGGCCATTTGTATAGCACCAAGAGGAATCACACCTTTTGGGTATGTATCCTGGGGCAAACAGAGGAAAGCCATTTGTGCAGGGAATGACAACATTCAACACTTCAAAAAAAAAAAACAACAACCAGGAAACAAAGTGCTTTTTTTCTACAGGATTAGGGACTTCCCAAGTTATTCAAGTTACAGATTGAGTACTTTATAATTTAGGAACATTGTCCAAACACAGATAAAGCTTAATTCTTGAAAACATTTCCAAATGGTTTTTATTAAACTGACTTCATTGTTACACTGCACTTTATTAAACATCTATAAAATGATAATAATAATAATAATAATAATAATAATAATAATAATAATTTCTTAGGTTTATATAACACTTTTGTAGGTACTCAAAGTTTTAAGTTTTAGTTATATAAAACATTTCTCAGTGTGATAAAATCATGACTTTGGTATGCAACATACCTTTTCACTGCCATAATACATCAGATTTTTCCCATCAAACTTTACATAGCGCTTCTGGAACACATAATTCCTAAAACAAATAAACACAAAAAGATCTCATCTGGGTCCATGCAAAGAAAACAAACACTGAAACAACAGACAAAAAATATACAGTAATTCTATGAATGCTCATAAAAATGTAAAGGAAAAAGAGAAAATAAAGGCTTCTGGAAAGGTTAATAAGGTCTAGACAAACCGGCAGGAAAGGATGGACAGGAGACAGAGGCAGCCCTCAAGAAGGGAGGAAATGCAGAGACAGGAGGAGAGCAGGAGGCCAGACAGGGCATACCCTTGGGGGGAGAGTTTGTCCAACCATCCACTGAGGATGGTTACAGGCCTCTCTGACAGTGAGGTGAAACTTGCATACGGGGAGATGAATTGGTCTTCATCCAGTTCGCTGGGGTAGAGGCTATGAGGAGGCAGAGTCAAGGAGCGTGAGGCAGAAGAGGGCTCACCAACTGTGCAGTAGCCTGGGGAGTCACCAGGACTGCCACGAGACTGCCACGTGAGACCACACTGGCTCTGATGTCTGGAGAGGCAGCAACAACAATCAGTTATGTGTAAATAATCTAACTGTAGTTCATTATTTAACAGAATACAGAACAGCCTGAGACATAAATGCAGGAGTACATGTTTTGTGGTACCCATCGATACTGATGTCGAGATGGGCAACCTACTAGGTATGGAAACATGAGTACAAGAAAATGAGCACGGTATCAGACACCAATGCCAGTATCGGTATTAATGAATCACTAGTCACATACTAAGGATTGGGAAAGTAATAATGTGTGAAAACCTTTAAATTAATTTGTAGAATGTGTTTGTTGTTCTGGCAGCTTATATAACAGCATATATAACAGCTTATAAACTGTCAATAGTATTTGGCATATTCCTTTTTGCACAGTCATGAAACTCACAAGAAACTGCTTTACCTATGAGCATCTCCTAGCTTATCATCTTTGGTTCCAGTCCTATCCACACTCTTGGAAGACCTTTCATCCTTATATTAAAAAAAGAGGGGGAAAAAAGCATGTTTAAATTCTTTCAGCAGCACCATTTCAGGTTCTTTATCATCTGTTGTTCTCTACACTCACCTCAAGATGTTGATTTTGCCACTTGCCATGGAAAACAGTTTCACAGTATGGACTAATCATTTCATGTTGGTCATCAGCAGGAACTATGTTCAACAAAACTGCTACTTATTAATGAACAATGAATATGCAACATGGACAGAGAGAGAACTATATATTATATATTAACTAGGGTGGGAAATCTAATGAACCTACCAAATGTACATTTAGGTGGTTCTGATGAGGTGTGATTTAAAGTGCTGTGGACATATAAAATATGAGGGTTACCACTTGAAACCTGAATAATAAAACGACTGCACTGGGAGAATACCAACTTAATGATTGCAGTAGTGATGTTGATTAGCCTACCTATTGCTGTCAGTAGATGTGTTGAGCTCTTGGCGTGGTGGGGGCATAGGTATACAGCGGCTCCAGATAGTGGGTGGAGTGCCAGGTAAAGTGCCACTGTAGATTTCATTGGAGACCATCTCTAAGCCAGAGCATGGAGGGCTAGGCGGGGAACCAGGCACACTGGTGAAAGGAGAACACTGATAACTGGAAGGGGAGTCAGGAAATGGTGATCGTGGAGGGGTGCTTTGCTGGACCTGGCTTGACATGCCCCTGACTGTGGATGGGAGAACCCCACGGCTGATCCTTGGGGGTACTGGAGGTAGTGGTCCGCTAATGTCTGGGGATGAGATACTTTTATTTAACTTCTCTTCACTCAAGCTTTGTTTCGGCTCTATCGAAGTTAAAATATGAAGTTCAACAGAAGAAACTTCCAGAATGGCAGAAGAGTCAGAATCCTGGGAGGACCTTCTGCAGAGCTGTGCTTCCTGTTGCATGGGTAGCAAAGCCTCCTTCACCCTCTGCTTGTTAAAGAAGGTTCTAGGTTTTGGGACAGGCTTTACAATGGCAGTGCTACGATCTGAGTGGGAGCGTTTCACAAGTGCAGTCAAAATTGGCACCGAGCTGTTGTGCAGAGCTTCGAAGGATGTGTCTGCATTTCCTTGAGGTGAATGTTGCCCATCAGGAGTCACTTCATGAATGGCTGACTCTGAGTTACAGCGGTCCAACTCAGTGTCCTTCCTATGATGCTGGCAGATCATCTGAATGTGCTCGACCAGTTTGAGGATCCGCTTCCTGTGACCGGTGGCGGTCACTCCAAGTCTGTTAAGAGCAGCATTGTCCACATGACAGAAGTCCCGGGCCAGCAGAAATCCTGCCTGTCTGAAGTGGTTCAGATATTTCTCAAGGTGAATGGAAGCCAACAGGTCTTGTGCATCTGAGGCTGCATCAATTGTTGCCATAGTGTACATGGGCTATGGGATTAGCCTGCATGAAAAGCAGCAGAAACACTGGCCAAGAGGGAATGAGGATGCCAGTTCCTCATCTAAGAACGGAAACAAACACAGTCTATTAGTGTTTGAGTGCCTGCACTATACACTACCATCCTTAATTTGCAGTAATGGAGAGAACTGCTACACAGGCAAATCTTTTTTTCATTTGCTTGCAGCATATGTTTAAAACATTAATTAATGCCCATAAGTGCCCAATGGTTCTGCTGCAAATAAATTGCAATATGTCTCATGACTAGGGATGGGTATCATTAAAGTTTTAATGATATTACTACTATTCCCGATACAGCTTATCAATCCGCTACTTTAATGGTATTCTCATCAGTAATTTGTGTTGTGTTTTTTTTGTTTTTGTTTTTTTTTGTTTTTTTTATGAAACAAGAAACAAATTGAGAACAGAATTAACATTGCTTTATTTTTTATAAAAACAAGTTTATTATTATACATCTATTTGTCAATGCACCAGTGTTTTTAGTGTTTAAGATTTATATACTGCAGAAAAAATACTCTAAAGGTTTATATGTAGAACCGATAGCGTCAGAGCTTATTGATACTACGGTCTTTCATAATTTAGCACCGGAGCCAATTTAATACCGGGTTTCAGTACCCATCCCTATTCATGACAATTAGACATTTTTCTTCAGACTGAGATCATGCATCACTATGGCATTACTATGGCATTTATAGTTACAGAAGAATAAACACTGATGTCATTTCACAAACAAAGGAACATCTTGTAAATGGCTAGTCTGAGCGGCGCATGTAAGAATATTGGACAAATCCAGATAAGTACTGAATAACTGTTAAACCACAAATGACCTTTACTGTTTTGTTCTGTTTTCAAGGAAGTCCCTTTATAGAAACAGTGCTGTAAGATCACTTAAAAACAAAAACAAATATCTTAATTAGGATTGTGTGCTGTTGATTTTCCCCACTCACATTTTACCATAAAAAAAAATCATGATAAACAATTTTTTTTTCCAGAACCATGAAATTTTAACCAGGGCAGTTTTAAGGAGAATACAGAAGGAGATATAATCATGTGTGCAGTCAGGTACTCACCTGACTGACAAAAACTCACCTAGATGGTGGATTTTTAGGTGATTCTGCAGCAGACAGTAAAAAAACAACCGTAGTAGATTTTTTTAATATAATACTTTTAGAAATCAGTTGTCGAACACATGGCAGACCTTTTGATCATTCTGCTGTTCAATGTTGAGTTTCTCAAAAAAAACCCTGTATTTATTCCCTTTTGAATGATTATCACTATAAACATTATACATATAGTGTTAATGTCAAAATCTTCAAACTTTGTTTCTCTTTCTGACCATTTTCAGCCAAAGTTTCTCACTGGCATTCTGGATAAGTATAGTTAACTAATATTAACTCTATACCACTTGTCTAATGTATATGCCAATCACAGTTTTATAGATTGTACTTCACATTTATGAACTCAAACATCCTCGGGGCTTCTAGGCAATGTCTGTTAACATCAGAGAGGTCAAAACACTCTCTCAAATCATTCCAGATTCACATGCCGCCATTTTTTTGTGGAGAAGATGACTGCTCTTTTGACATTTTTTGAGTGATAACTTATACTAGCATATTCAAATGTTAAATTGCTCCTAATTGCAGTAAATGGTACTGAGTACCATTAGAGCAGGTTGTCCACTAATTGTAGGGTTGGCGGTTCGATTCCTGGCCCACATGACTCCACATGCTGAAGTCCTTGGGCAAGACACTGAACCTCAAGTTGCTCCCGATGAAAAGTTAGCACCTTGCATGGCAGCTCTGCTACAATTGGTGTGTGAGTGTGTGTGTGAAAGCGCTTTGGAACTCAGTGTAAAGTGCTTTTTAACCAAGGTTAAAAAAGTGCTATATAAGTGCAGACCATGAGGATCTTTGCAGTGTAATGTCATTTAACTATGATTACATTTTTATAACACACAAGCCTACTCATGATACAACAGGGCATTTGAGAGAAGCATTAGCTCTAGCTTGGCTATTTATGAAGTAGCTTTGCAATGGGTGAGAAAAGGCTACTTGATGCAGAGGGCATGACTCCAAAAGGCCCCCTGTGCAAACACTTCCTACAAACAATCTGAATGTGCTCAGAGGTATGAAGAGATACTCTCCTGACTTCTCTATTCCAAAGGTTGTTGGTGCTTGAGAACACAACACTAAGAAGAATCCCAAGGTTGGACAGGTGGCACAATGCCAACCATGAGCATGGAAAAAACAGGGCATGTGTATTCCATCTCAGCCAAGAGGTGGAGTCTGCGACAGTGGTCGAGCTCTCTCTAACCAAACAGTGGAGGCCTTGAACCCCCTCCCCCCATCAGATACTAGGCACAGTCATACTACAAACAGAAGATGTGCATCACTCTTGATTGAATCCCAGATGAGACATTCAACTTCAGTAAGTCCACATGTAAGAAAAAGAAGCAGGAAGAGTTTCTCCATTACACTTCTCTCAAATACTGCCCTGAGGCCAAAAGTAAGTTACAAAAACATTTTTGGGATATATTTTCCTGTGCTACTGGATAGCACTAGGTGTGAATGAGAAAGCAGACAGTAGGAGGCTGTTGAAAAGGACCATGAGTCATATCCTAGGTTTCCTTTGTCTGCATTCTGGATGCTAACCTTTGGCTCTGGAATACTGATACACTGGATCCCTCACAGAGCAAGCTGGCCGGAAGCTCATGAAGCAGGCAGATAAAGTCTGACCTGGGAAAAGCCACTGGCAGGTTGTTGTCTTATTTCTGTCTTCTGCAAGTCTGTCATTACAGGCAAATATCAGTCATACACATGGTGCTGTTTTCATGTTAAGTACACCACAAACTGAGAAATGAGCTGTGGGATTGAAGTGAAAATCTATACTTCTCGGTAAACAACTGTTGAAAGGAATTTATCCAAATCAAAAGTGGTTAGGTGCAAAGAGACTTAGTTCCAGAGAAGGTCTGATGACTTTCAGCCACTAAAGCATGAACCAGACAGTCACACACTTCTGGTTTGTCTGATTTCACCAAAACTTTACCACATTACACAGCTGAATCACTGTCCAGGCCTGTTAGTACTAGGCCACATGATATGTTCATTTGTCAACAGAAATATCTCTTTCTAATATCAGGCCTGCATGCCCACTGAGCACTTGTATACAAAGGCAGTGGAAAATGTGTTTGAGGTGCAGACCACCAGTGTTCTGTAAGAAGGAACAGCCTCGCATCACTAAAGGCCAAAACCACAACTTCTGCCTGAAGAGCACATTACCATACTGAGCTCTTTGTTTTAGTTATATGTTCAGATGTGACGTTAAAAGATATTCGGAAGATATTGTGCATGGTGTTTATTTTGCAAATGAATTCTGTCTGTAGTTGCCATATACATCCATCCATCCTTCAAGCCTACCATGCATGTCTTTGGACTGGGGGAGGAAACCAGAGTACCCGGAGGAAACCCCTGCAGCACGGGGAGAACA
>JAOUWY010000054.1:16282287-16292736 GCA_025728095.1 Prietella phreatophila | reverse complement strand
TATACATGGATATAGATAGATACTGTATGTATGTATATATATATATATATATATATATATATATTCTATCTCTCTCTCTATATAGATAGATGGATAAATGTTTCTGTCTACATACCAGGATACATGAGGGGTGTATATGGTACTCAATCCAAATAAGCTCTCTTGGAAGGCTCCGTTTCTCCTTCAGTTAAAACAGTAGTATGTCTGTAATCTTTGTTGTTTTTAAAAAAAAAAAACAGAGCCCTACTTGTGGATGATGTAAGTCTCTATGGACAGAGGTGCTGCACAGCATCAAGAGCATTAAAACAAAGCCTAGTTAAAACAGCTACGCCAAAGTCCTCACTAGACCTCTCCTTAAATAATATATATGTATGTATTTTATTATTCAACCATTCATTTTACTGTAAAGGTTGACTACTTGGTAACAAGTCGCACAGTTTGCTTAGAGTCGGGCTGGAGTTTCTTTTTGTTGTTGTTTTTTTTGGTTCGGCCGTATATAGCCTAAATAGTCAGTCCACTTCATTTTTAGATAATGATGGTGCTTCAGAGTGTTCATCTGCACACTTTATTTTTCCTACCTCATTAAGGCTTCAGTAAGGCCTATACAAGCGGATGAGGTTTAACAGGATGGAGCATCGTCCACGATGACTGGGAAAATCAATAGAGGTAAATGCCTTCAATTAGTGTGCATTTAGAAGATGCAGCAACACAGCCATCGTAGCCTGAAATAAGGGTGTCTTTAGATACTTTAATGCAAATGTATCATCAGAGCATGGTATTCCACACTTAATGTGCCAAGAATATGTAGGCTGACTTACTATAGGTTGAAAAAAACCACGAAAGGTGTTAGCAAACTGCCTAGCCTGACTTATGTTGTATGACAAGCCGTTAAAGTAATGTTATGATTGATCATAACGTGGCAGTATTTTTTATTTTATTTTTTTAATTCTTTTTTTAATTCCCCCATTTGTCTCCTTAATTTAGTCACCTGCTAATTCCCTCCCATACGCCAGCTCTACCCTTTCCCTCCTCTCCTCAGGGGGGGAAAAAACAGCCAACACCCCTTAAACCCGCAATTCCTTCTCGAGAACTTGGGATGGTCTCCTCTAGTCCCAGGTCCTCCGAGTTCATCAAGGGACATTAAATCAACATTGCTGTACACCACGTCAGCAGTAAACAAACTAGTATATTAGTATGATGTGTGTGTGTGTGTGTATGTATATACACTCTCAAGTATTTGCTTTAGATCAGTCAACATACAGACATATGTAGGTTAATCTCTTAAAGCTTCTGTAAAATTAGCTTAAAACACATATCCATGTAAAATTAAAGCTGTTCTTGAGCCATTCTGGAGTACATGCATGGTTTTTGTCACTTTTGGAAGTTAACACTAAAATGTTTTCCCCAGGAGTCAATCACTACAAGTGCTCCTGTGATTAAGTAATAGAAGTTTGAATGCACTGAAATGGAAGGGTTTTTTTCTGCCTGATTTTATCTATTTGTTTTGCATACAGTTGCCTGCAGATGACTACAGCTGGGAGCTATTAGCTGGAAAACAATTAGAACACATCATGAAGCCTTACCTAGTCCAAGTTCAAATTTGGTACTATTAAAGAAAATTAATATTTCACATGTTCTAAGGGTATGTCAATGCGTTTTGCCAAAATCACCTTTTGGAAACTCCAAAGGACCCCTTGTAACCATGGACGCATTTCTTATTGCCTATACAATGCGCCAGTTATCCACAGAATCGGTGCAATTGGCTTGAGCTGTTCATGAAGGAAAGGGGAAGGCATTTCTCTTCAGCACAGGCTATCATTGGCTAGTGAAGGCTTTGGACAGGACATAGAAGTTCCTATTGGTTCAAACGAGGTGTCAATTAAAGGTCAGAGTCCAATGGCCTTTTTGAAGTCAAGTGATGAGGAACATTCACCAGGGAACACGAGTTATAACGGTGAATATGTGAACGATTAGGCACATCTGCCCGTAATTTGAAATGATGCAGCAACAGTCTGTGGGTAGTTACTGATGTAGTTTGACAGTAAAATGAGTTAGTTGGTTAGCAGAGGCTAACAGTTCACTGGCTTTACATGTATACAACGCAAAACTATGCATTTGGAACACTTGGTAGAAAATGTATACAAAAATAATTAATCATACTTACAGGTTGTGATCCAGAGGAGCAAGATTGTCCAAATAAAGTGGGTACAGACCCATCTTTAATGAATAATCGTTTTGCTAATCCTGCTTTGAATTCTGCTAGATTTCAGTGAAATGACGAGAACACAAACAAAGGTCGGAGTTGCTGTGGTGGGTTGTTTTATAAATTATTCTTTTTTATAAATTATTTACATCTTCATCCTTGGGTGTCCATGCAAAGTGGTTTTGCTTTTGCAGCGCCAAAAATAATGTCTTCTTGACAGGAACCTAACTCTTTCAGGACACAACTACTGTACTGTGGTGTTTGAGGGTGGGTCAAAGTACACGTCATTCTCGAGCAGCCAATGAAAAACACAGGTGGGTTTTTTTTGTTACAAACCTACGTAGGTTAGTACAGGAAGTAAGTCTGGAATTACTGACGACCCGTTTCAGCTGCTGAGAATCAGTTTGTCGCTCACTTTTTTTTAAACTTTGCAGATTTATTACATTCGCACAGAGCTACATAACACTACATGAAAGGTAATTTCTGAAACAGCATAATAGGGGCAATTTAACAGGTTAACTTGAATAGTAGCTTGTTAAATTTATGACGAGGCAAATGCATCAAAAAACAAACTGCTGCTCATCAGAGGGCCTTGTGATGCCCTCAAAGGAAAACACTTTCTCCCTGCTTCTGTGCCCACGGTTTGCTGGTGTCTCTGTAATCAACAGGGAGAGGAAAGTATGCCATTCCACCAGCCTAGACTCCCAGCCAAGGATGGCTGTGGCCTTGCTGACATTTGAACTCGCAATCTCCTGATTATTAGGTTAAAACTGTTCTTTTGCTCCTCTCAGGAGCCTCGCCTTTATTTGTTTTTGTTTGTTACCTCTACAGTGGTGCAAGTGGGACAGTTTGGGGAAGAGGCATTTAACTGTTGCCTTATATTGAACTAAACAAGTTCAAAAAGGAAACTGTTGCTTGTAAAGTGTCCAGATGAAAATTTACTGCTCCAGTATCCTCACAGATTCTCTGAATAGTAACCGTTTGGGCTGATGTTTGGCAGCATAAGAGGAGGTCAAGGGGAAGGGATGTAGCTATGGGAAGTGGCTCACAGTGGCCTGATATCCTTTTTATCCTGACTCTGCTCTCAACATTTCCAGCAGCTGTGCTCTGTCTGTCCAGCTGAGTCGCTTGAAGAGCTCCCTGGGTGGGGCACGGGCAGCCTGTTGCTTACAAATACAACACAATGGTGCTTCTACGCTGCACCGCAGTACATTTACATTTATTCATTTAGCAGATGCTTTTATCCAGAGTGACTTACAAATTAAGAAATACAAGCAAGGCGATATCAAACGGAGAACAATACATGTAGTGCTATAATGTAAAATCTTTTGAGTTCTAGAAAAGCAAAGTGCGCAGAGTAGAGGTGTACGATCCAGAGTAGTTGTCAAATGGGTACTTCACAGACCACACTTTCAAATAGGATTGTATTTGTTAATGCCTTTAGTGTATGCAATGTGTATTACAATTCTACACACACCTGTTAAAATGGCAGATTTTTTGTGAAATAAAAGAACGACACTAAGATAAATCATGTCGGATCTTTTCTCACATTTAATGTGCATTTGCACAGTACAAATATAATGGAAAAACAAGCAAACTTTTATAGGAAGAAAAAGAAACGCTTCCAATAACATAACATTGCCCAAGTGTGCACACCCATAAAATAAAATACTTTGTTGAAGCAACTTTTGATTTTACAGAACGAAGTCTTTTTTGGGTAAGAGTCTGTCAGCATGGCACATTTTGACTTGCCAATATTTTCCCATTTTTTTCTTGCAAAAACATTCTCGATCCATCGAATTGGTGGTGTGCTTTTTTTAAAATTATTATTCATTTATTTTTTATTTTTTTCTCCAAACATACCTTTTGGAATTGGTCTCATCAGACCATAGCACATTTAGTCACATGGTTTGAGGTGATATTTGTATTTTATTAGTTATAAAGGGTTTCCGTCTAGCCACCCTACCCCGTAGACATGGGAAGAATACAAGAGATTGTTGTCACATGCAGAGAGTAATCTGTACTTGTCAGATAATCCTGGAGCTCCTTTAACCCTTGTGTGTCCTTATGGAGTTTTTTGTCTGTGTTGATGCAAACAGTGTAAATTTTGCAAAAAGTGTCATTAGAATTCACCCTCACTCGCTTTCATAAATCTCTTTTAAAGTAGTCACACACAATAGTTACACTCGGGACCTTAAAGACAAAAAAGTTCCCTAGAACCCCATTCAAGACTTCAAAACACTGAATTAAAAAAAAATCTGAATTGTGTTCTCTTTTCTCAGGTTTAGCCTAAATACATGTTTTCCTTTTTTCTGATTCTTCTGTGTCAGAGTGCTGCAGACCAACTGAATATATGATGCAGCTATATTTCTATGATAGTTTTTGGCATGGACATTTTTGTACTTTATAGAGTTGAGAAGTAGTGTTTTTTTTTAAATGAATGCATCAAAATTTTAATCATTGACATATCAAAGAATAACAATATGCGCAGCATTTGGTATATGGAAAATAATTACTATTTTTTTCATTAAAAAAAATCTGTGGTATTATATAAACATCAGCATTTAAAGGGTTACAATTCGCACTAGGGTTACTGTCGCCATTGGTCTCTTGGCAGCCTCCTTGTTAAGTTTTTGCCTTGTACTTTTGTATCTTTTGGAGGGATGTCTTGTTCTTGGTGATGTGACTGTGGTGCCCCATTTTCGCATCTTGTTGAAAAATATTCAGAATATTTCACAATATTAGAATAAAGAATTTATATTACAGGAATGTCAACTTTCTGAAAAGTATGTTAATTTATGCACTCAGTTCTTGGTCTGGATTCCTTTTGCATGAATTACTGCATCAGTGTGGCGTGGCATGGAGGCAATCAGCCTGTGGCACTGCTCAGGTGTTCTGGAAGCCCAGGTTGCTTTGATGGTGGCCTTCAGCTCGTCTGTATTGTTGGTTCTGGTGTCTCTCATAGATTCAGGGTTTAGGTCAGGTGCGTTGGCTGTCCAATCAAGTACAGTAATTCCATGGTCAGCAAACCAGTTACTAGACGTTTTGGCACTGTGGGCAGGTGCCAAGTCCTGCTGGAAAGGGAAATTGGCATCTCCATAAAGCTTGTCAGCAGATGGAAGCATGAAGTGTTCTAAAATCTCCAGGTAGACGCTACATTAACGCTTGACTTGAGAAAACACAGTGGACCAACACCAGCAGATGACATGGCACCCTAAATCGTCACTGACTGTGGAAACTTCACACTGGACTTCAAGCAACTTGGATTCTGTGTGTCTCCACTCTTCCTTCAGACTCTGGGATCTTGATTTCTAAATTAAATGCAAAATGTACTTTCCCATGATTGTGGTTGTGTGTACTGAACCAGACTGAGAGGTTTTGAGTTAATTAGCTGATTAGAACTCTTCTCAGGTCGACATTTCTGTATTATAAATTCTTTATTCTAATATTTTGAGATGCTGGATTTTTCAACGAGCTGTAAGCCATAATCAAGGTTAAAACAAACAAGACTTGAAATTTTTCACTTAAATTTATAGGTACGCCTCTCCTGATCGATTCCTTTCGACAGGGAGACTCTGTACAGGCTTTGTTGGCTCTTTGCAGACCATTGCTTCAGCAGTCAGATGAAACCAAGATGCTGTCAAGAAAATTCTACTGAAACAGCTGGTCTTTATTTGGGTTTAGTCAGAATAATTTAATTGACACGTATGTAGTGATTCTCTCGTGAACTAACGCTGGAGATTGTGGAAGTGAGGATGTTTTGTGAAAAATTTTATTCACAATTTTTTGTATGCACATAGTGTTCTTGTTGAGTCACATGGATTACTTTTACGATGTCTTCATGAACTTCTTGGAGCTTGAAAGTTTTGCTTACATGGCCTATAAACAGGGGGACAGAAATCTCCCAGGTTTTATTAAAAATGTCTTCATTTGTGTTCCGAACATGAGCGAAATCTCATGGGGTTGGAATGACATGAGGGTGAGAAATTCATGACAGTTCACCCAAAAGTTAAAAGTCGATCTCTTTTAATATGTGTCCTTCATAACCTTGTGTGACAACCTGCTTGGTCGCTGCAACGTGAATGTATCTAGAACACAACTGGCCATGCTAAATATTTTCATGTATTGAATCCATGGCTAGTGCATTGCTTAGTGTATTTGCAATGATCATGTTATGCATGCGTGTTTTATTATGATTGCTGCATATATCGGGGAGGCCAAATATTTTGTTTTTCGTTTATAACCTGCAGTAACCAAAACTGATGGCGTCTGGATTTAGAAAGAAGTTAAATTAGTTTTGGAAGCACTGTGATGATAAATGGTGTAACTGTATCTTGTGCATATTAAACAATATTGCTCGTAAGTGTTTCAAAATGTCAAGCTGGTATACATGAGTTTTGATTTGTGGTTTAAAATGTAATCCTTCTTTTTATTGTCTTGCAGGTGCTGAACTGTAAATTTGCCCCTTCCTTGAGTCCATCTAGTCTTTAGCATGGATTAGATCAGCTGCATTCAACTCCGTCTGCAGTTCTCCACTGGTTTAAGAGCAACTTCAATTATTTTCCTCACTCGCATTTGTCCCTTGCATTAGCGCCCAAGTGATTGTGACCATCTTACACCCTCACCCCACCCCCTCAAGCGCAGGTCTTCCTGAGCACCAGCAGCTGCGTCCTGCCTCCGTTTCCTGTCCTTGGCCGTGCAAGGCTAAAGTCTTCCGCTCCCTAAATACCTCCCTACTGCATACACGCACGAAAACAGGCATCCTCCTGGCCCGACGCACACTGACTAGCGGTCCAGCTCCCTCTTCCTGGTGCAGCGTGGCACGATGACCTCCATGTCCAGCCTGTTTTCATTCACCAGCCCAGCAGTGAAGCGCCTGCTGGGCTGGAAGCAGGGAGATGAAGAGGAGAAGTGGGCTGAAAAGGCTGTGGATGCACTGGTGAAGAAGCTGAAGAAAAAAAAGGGTGCTATGGAGGATCTGGAGAAGGCCTTAAGTAGCCCCGGGCAGCCCAGCAAGTGTGTGACCATACCTCGTTCACTGGATGGCCGTCTGCAGGTGTCCCACAGGAAGGGCCTTCCGCATGTTATCTACTGCCGTGTGTGGCGCTGGCCCGACCTGCAGTCGCACCATGAGCTCAAGCCTCTGGAGGTGTGTGAATACCCATTTGGCTCCAAACAGAAGGAAGTTTGCATCAACCCATATCACTACAAGAGGGTAGAAAGTCCTGGTAAGCTAATGCCAGTTCACATGCTAAAATATAGTAGATAAGGTGCATGTCTGAAACAGACTGCCCTGAGAATGTGTGCCAAAGCTGTGTTAACAGTGCTGTAGGCTGTTTGAGCTGTCAGATTCCTTTAGGCTCCTAAAGGCCTCCTGATCTATGTAACACATGTTTTTCTTCTGCTGTACTCTGAAAAAGTTGTGTACAGGGAGTATTGTATTGAACTTTTTAAGGGCAAATACCACGTCATGCAGGGGAGAGAAAAAAAAACCCACATTTTTGTTGAAGCCATTTTATTTACTGTTCAGCCAGAGCCAAATTACTTTTATCAAGGAATTCTTTATTTTCTATATTAAATTTGACTTTTTTTTCTTTTGACTATTCAGTGCTTCCACCTGTGTTGGTACCTAGACACAGTGAATTCAACCCACAGCACAGCCTTTTGGTGCAATTCCGCAACCTGAGCCACAATGAGCCACACATGCCTGTGAATGCCACCTATCCTGAGTCTTTCCAACAGCACAGCGGTGGGAGCTCCTTCCCCATATCTCCAAATTCACCTTATCCACCTTCTCCTGCCAGCAGTGGCACATACCCTAACTCTCCTGCCAGCTCGGGTCCATCCAGCCCTTTTCAGCTCCCAGGTATTTCAAAAGTCCTCCAATTTATTTGACTGTGTATGATTCTTTACTTGTGTAATTTTATCGATTTTATTCAGATAAGTACAAATTGCAAAGACAGAATTGTTTATTTTTGAAGAAGAATAGGAAAAGGCTTATAGTGTAGAGTGGAATTACTTTTTTTCTTTACATATCCCAGCTTGTTAGGAGGTTGGGGTCACGGCACAGAGTCAGACATCCTAAAGTACCCCTGGATCACTTGTTAAAGGACCTTGCTCAAGGGCCTGACAGTAGCTCAGTAGCTTAACCACTGAGCCGCTACTGCCCCTTTTGATCTAGAAACTATCAGTAGAATACAAAACTCTGTGTATCATAAACAAATGAAATGCCAGCTAAGCAGAGCCACAAAGCTCAGTGAGGTAAATGTGTTGCACATGCCTGTCTTCCATGCAGGCTCTGAGGGATTTGCTGATGCTTGCATCCACTCGCAGGCTGTGTGCACTGAGGCACACGGAATGTGAATGGTTTAAAAGGCTCAAAGAGAGGAGCTAAAGCTGCTTTGTGTGCTGCTTTGTGAATTGTGTGTATTTATTATCATTAGCTGTTGTAGCCTAATGACTCCTGCGATGTTTCCTAGCAATTTATGATGATGCCAGGATATGATGAAAGATGGTACAGCTGGCGAACAGTGTAAAGTGCCACATCTCTACTTTTATAGTAGTTTATAGCAATATTTCCTTTAGATCAGTTAATATATAGACATAATACTTGGTTACACTTACAACACTGACCATACTACTGTTCTGAGAAAGTAATCAGCATTCTGTATTAAGATGCTCTTTGTTTGTTAGTTTCATAATTTCCCATAACGCTGCTTTTATTTTCTTTTATTTATTTATTTTTAAAATTGATGCTGTTGGTGCACTATAATGTGGTCATTTATAATTCACTTATTTACTTAATGGCTCTTTGTCCACTTAGATTGTGTGCTTTATAGTATCCTTGTAATTTGATGCATCATCTTTGCTGCTGTAACAGTTTCCCTCAGTAGTTGGTAGACTATCCCTCTATCATAAGTCTTAACAATTTTCTGTGTTTTGAATACGTCATTGGTGATTGAAAGAGAGCAGAAGATAATAGTAACATTTAAATTACTATTGTTTTTGGTTGAAAGCCATTTTTATTTCATTTATATTTAATAAGTTCTAAATCAGCAGTTTTCATCTGTA
Source organism: Prietella phreatophila (assembly GCA_025728095.1). Lineage (NCBI taxonomy): Eukaryota > Metazoa > Chordata > Actinopteri > Siluriformes > Ictaluridae > Prietella > Prietella phreatophila. Next base: position 16,283,462 of record JAOUWY010000054.1, on the reverse strand, counting down.
TGTCAGTATGGACATTTGAAGCCGGCTTCACCCTGTATGATATTCTGAATTTTGCTGGCGCAGGCTTTAAACCACACATCGTAAAGGATCATCTTTGGTCAGGAGTTGAGATTGGTGTTTTTAGAACGTGTAATATGACATGCTCGGCAGCCGCCAATTTCAGTGCCGCTGCGACCGAAGACAGACAATGCCAAAGTTCTGGCAGCATCCAAAAATCTGTGTGTGACTGCTGCTACAACACTTGTCTAAATTGTACCAATAGGATTAGGACATATGATTACACAGAACTTGCAGAACACGGTAGTGGCAGTGACAAAATGTAAACAAAACGTCTGGGATTTTAAAAGAAGAGCAGTTTGTTGAATTTGTTGCAGCAGACAAATTCTGTCTCACACTTCTATCACAACAGGATAAAGGGAAAAACACACTTGTGACATGGCTTGTGGGTTGGTTTGAAATGGGCATTTCATGTCAGGGACTTGTGAAATCAGACACTAAAATCTGTCTGTAAGATGTAAGAGGAAGGGGGCTTTCAGTGCAGATCCATTGAAGCATTGACTCAAGGGTATTGACTCCACTTCTAACAGCTCTTCTTGTGGTGTCTTATTTTTCCCAGCTGACACCCCTCCCCCTGCCTACATGCCTCCAGAGGAGTCGATAGGACAGGATGGCTCTAATCCCATGGATACTGGCAGCAGCATGGTGCCAAGAGGAGGTAAGGATGCCACAGCGACTCAGATAAACATGGTCCATGTTCCTGAAATCAGTATTTCTATTGTACTCCAAAAAAGAGTGCAAAAACCACTTGTGTTTTTGATTTTTTTTTTTTTTTATCTACTTTTGATCCTCTGTCAGATGTGCAGCCTGTAGAGTATGAGGAGCCAAGCCACTGGTGCTCTATTGTGTACTATGAGCTGAATAACCGTGTTGGTGAGGCTTACCATGCCTCCTCTACTAGCGTGCTGGTGGATGGCTTCACTGATCCGTCCAACAACAAAAATCGCTTTTGCCTGGGCCTTCTGTCCAATGTCAACCGCAACTCCACAATCGAGAACACCCGCCGCCACATTGGCAAAGGTAGGTCATGGTACCATGGTAGTCTGTAACAGATTTGATTTTCATGTTTTGCTCCGAGTCAGAATAGCTTCTAGGTTTATGATATTTTGTACTATATA
>JAOUWY010000054.1:16247481-16259617 GCA_025728095.1 Prietella phreatophila | reverse complement strand
CTCTCTCTCTCTCTCTCTCTCTCTCTCTCTCTCTCTCGCTCTCTCTCTCTCTCTCTCTCTCTCTCTCTCTCTCTCTCCTCTGAACCACAGCCACGTAGCAGAAGGAAGAAAGAGAGAGACGCAACTTGGTTCCTAATATAGCTTTCTTGCTACCTACATTAGCTCTTAGTACCTTAGATATACAAAAGCTACTCGGCTAAGACTAGTTCTTTTCACAACCTTGGACTTTTAATAGATTAGTATTAATAGATAGAAACCCTGTTTGATTAGCGAGCTTGTATAGATCTGACAATTAATGGATAAAATAACGGTAAGTTAACGTTGTTATTATTATAAAATTATTATTATTTTTAGGCTTGTGCATCTAGATAATCTTGTTAGCACGTTTTATTTCGGGCGCACGGAACATTAAGGTTCTAGATATGTAGCTCATTCTGTTTAAAACCCATAATAGCTAGCTAGCCATCCTAACCAGCTGTGTTGTTTGGGTGTAAAGTCTGAATTTCCGTTACTCTCATTTGCTTCCTTTTGCCATAATGTTCCTTTCTGCAGTGTGGTTAAAGGTGTGGCGCGATGCATGTCAGTCCAACAGCATCCTTTATCAAGTCTGTTATGTTTTCTTTTGGCATCCTACCAACTGAAAATAAAGACTCGACTATAAGCATGTTTCTGGGTTGTCATTATAGGAAACTGAAGATATCGATATTGGGACAGAGGTACATCAGATTATAAAGGAGGAGGATGATGATCAGGATAAGGGCTTTGCTGAAAAGAAGATGGAAGGGGAAGAAGCACGAAAAGCTGGAAAACCTTCTTCTCGTATCCCCACTTTCCAAAGCTCGTTGGCTCGCAAGCGAACCACCACCCAAATTGCAGAGTCACAGCTGCCATCAAAGCCAGATGGATCCAGTCGAGAATGCCAAATGAAAGAGAGAAGGCTCGGCTCGGGAGAGACTTTGATTGTGAGAACGAAATTGCCAGTGTTTAGTGACCGAGAAACGGCCTTGCCTGCCCTGTCAACCCGCATGCACTCACACAGCGCTGATGATCTCTCTGTTGCTGGTATGTCAGATCCCACTGTATCAGAAACTTCAGAAGCTACATCACTTCCACTCGAAGAAAACCACTCTCCTGAACCAAACGACTCGGAGAGTCTCCACCGACCGAATCTTAGAGCAGTCTTGGAGTCCCACGACAGAGACTCAGCCTCAGAACCATCTGCAGAGCCTCATTATTCAAGTACAGGGTTTCAATCCAAAGACGAGCAAGAATCAGATTCAACTATTCAGGATGATCTTAAACAAAAACTCATAAAGAGCGAAGTCATACAGGAGATTGGGCATGAATTTGAGGAGTGGCTTCAAAAAGAAGTACCAGCGGAATCAGTCACAGAGGATGCCCAGAAGCAGTGTTCGGCAGTACAAGAGACTGAAAAGCGTCCAGCGGAAGTGTCTCCTGAAAGAGTTTTGAAGCAAAATGATGTAGACATCCCTGCTAGGAATAAAACAGTCCATTCAAGGCAGGCAGAACCAAAAAACAGCACATCCTCAAGGGTACGACACAAATTATTTATCACACTCAGTACTTTTACGTGGACAACAATAATCTGATATTAACCTGATTAGGACAATACTCTGATTAAGAAACTACCATGTAAACAGCCATGATTGAGGACCTTAATCTGACTAAAGTCATAGTCGAAGTAAACACAAATCGAATTAAGACATGTAGTATACCTAGTTTAGTCGCATTATTGAAGTACATCATAGACATGTACACAGCTTAATCACACTATTAATGCCATGCGAGAGATTTTCGCTGCATTTAGCGACAGGACACATATACACACACACACACACGGCAGCGCTCAACCATTTGACGGCAAACAAGAGAGCATGGCTGTGTCCAAAACCACGTATTTACCTACTATATAGTAGTACATGGTAAGTATGCAGTTTCGGACACAGCCCATGGCTTCAAGCAGTCGTCTATTTGCACGTATAACATGACAGATAATTAACTGCACTTGAAGCTTTCATAAAATAAAAAATTGAAACACCCAAAACTGTATATTGTACCATAATGAAGACGAACTCTATGTTGATGCATGAAATGTTCTATAACATGTAAAACGGGAACATGAAAGGAATATTCTAAAAGCAACTCATGTAAACACAATCACAATATTGTCTTATTCAGAATGTCAATAATTCGATTATTGCTCTCCATGTTAACGTAGTCACAGTGGATTATATTCCAATAACAGCATGTCTTTTTATTTATTAAAGAACAACACCATTTCTAGTTACATTTTATGTCGTGGAATGAGACAAGTTAGCTCCCGTTATCACTTACATTGTAGCAGCTATAAACAGTCGTTCCCAAACACAAGCCTCTTTTCCCCCCTCTTTTGAAGTTATTAAGACCAATTGAAAGACTCAAACTCCTCTGTTCTGAAGACTGTCCCATCTTGGAAAATGTAATGATTGTTACAAAGCTCTGACACTGGAGACTCCTTCCACTGATTATGCATTTTTCATTGTTAAATAACTATTATTTAAAAAATCTGTTTATTAGGAGGCACATGGAGCATCTGTGCCTCAGTACTATTAAGTGCCGGTAAAATATCTTTTACTGTAGAAATAATAATGTATTAGTGCAAACATGTGCATTAAATTACAGCCAAAGCATTTGTCAGATCTGGGCTGTTTTAGAAAATTAATCTGCTAAGATTTGAGAATTAAACAGTACTTATGTTATAAACATTCATAATTATTATTTTTTCTTCTACAGTATAAAAGAGCCAGAAATTATACCCAGTGACTGACTGGGTGATTTCTGTAATGTGTGTCTTTTTTCATGAAGGGAAATAAATGTTTTTTGTTGTTGTGTTTGGTAGACAAGAAGATGGAGCTTTGCTCTCTTCTGCTTGTTCCCATCTTTCCTGTTGCTTCTGGGTGGATTTGGCCAGCACATTTGGCAATATGGGGTCCCTAGATCCGTGTCCCACCTCATAGTTCAGCTGGAATTGCACTGGCTTGAAGGTTTCTGGTTGCCCCAAGAGGAATGCAGTTCAGATTGTAGGTGAGAAAATGTGTTTTTTGTTATGTGTATATATACACACTACCAGTCAAAAGTTTAGACACTTATTCTTTCTTTATTTTTTCCCCACATTTTATAATAATAATAGTCATCAAAACTCCAACACAAATGGAACTATGGAAATTATCTCATCTTCAACCGCTTATTCCTCTATGGAAATTATGTTGTGATAAAAAAAAATAAAAAAATCCAAAATAAATCAAAATAATTTAGTATTTTAGCATCTTTAAAGTACCGATAGACACCTAGAATTTCCAGAAATGTATTCGTGGCATTTTCTCAACTGATTTCTTGAGGAATCCCCCTGAGATGCTTTTTAAACAGTATTAAAGGAGTTCACACACATGCTGCACACCTACTGGCTGCTTTTCAGAATATACAGTTTCAAGTCATCTGTTTAAAAAATATATAAATATTTTGTAAATTAAAATCTTAGTTTTCTAATGAAAGAAATTAATGTTGGCACAATTATATTTTTGTCTACAACACAGATTTCAAACATTTAATCATACACCTTCAGATCAAAAGGTTTTTAAGATCATGAGTCATTTTAGTCTTCAAACTTTTGACCATTGTGTGTGTGTGTGTGTGTGTGTGTGTGTGTGTACATTTTTATTTTTTAAACTGACAGAACACCAAAATCTTTACAAGACTATCAAATATGTTTTGACCCTACCCATCAGGCTGACTCTTACTGAGAGTATCCCTGAAGGAATGCTCTTCCCCTCTGGCTCCCCACACCTGCAGAGCATTGCACATACCTGGACCAGCCTGCTGAACCGAGCTAACAGCTCAGTTAACATTGTTGCTTTCTACCTCACGCTCAGAGACTCGGATCTTGGCCTGACTGATCCCAGTGTAATGCAGGTAAAATAGCTTTGGTGTGTGTGGATTTGCAAGCAACAACCAGTGTTTTCCACCAGGTTCTCCTTCATGACACACTCTTCAGGATCAGAAAGTCATCTGCCTTCTTACTAAGCACATCAGTTTTTACTCTTTGTAGTAAGACAAATGCTAAACAAAATTTTTATGACTAGTTTGAATTTATTTTCTATTTCAGGGCAAAGTACTGTTAGATCACCTGAAGCAGCTTGAATCTAGAGGCGTGAAGTTGAAGATTGCAGTTAATGCCCCTCAGACATACAGATCAGACATGGACGAGCTAACAGGAACAGGTAGCTTTGACAGTGTAATTGTCTTTCCCATAGGGCTGCACGATTATGGTCAAAATAATAATCACAATTATTTTGATCGATATTGAGATCACGATTATTCATTGATTTTAGGGACAACATCTTTTTATTGCACTTTCACATTTAAATAAACAGACCACTGCTTTCACTTCCATCTTGTGCTACATTCCTGCTAATGTACAAATCTTTGTATGAAATTAGACTGATCCTTAAAGTGCATCATCTTGTAGAAGCAAAATATCAATAAAATTGTACCCAAAATATAGGATAAGTAAAAATAAAAATGCCATCAACCAAATGAAAATATGCAATCAAATATAACAATATGCAACTAAATGAAAACAATTCGGGCGTATGCAGAAAAGGCAATAACAGAGACACAGTCAAATCACCCAGTAGATTGGCCCAGGGATGATGTCATTTTATACCAAAACCTGGAAGTTAGCATCACACTGGTTCCCTCAACAAAAACCCAATAGGATTTTCCTGTAGGCCTTTATATTATTGCAAAAAAAAAAAAGCCCTGTGATCAACAAAAAGTATAAAACTAACTTGTTTCATCCATCAAGATCAATTTCACAAATGAACCCCACTTTTATGACGTTTGAAGCCTAAATACAATAGCCAGAAATAAACAGTTAACCGTATGTTATAAACGAACTACACCACGGTCACGGTCAACGTCCACGTCACCAGGCTTCCGACAACTTTTCCAAACTTGATTTAAACCATTTTCTAAAATACAGATTTACTCTGTGGATTAATCTTCATCCACGTTTTTTTTGAAGGGGGGGGCATCTATAGTCCCATTTAGCAACTTGTTAGTGTTATGATTTCCGCTTGCGCAAGCGCTGGAGCGCACAGTGCAAGCTCTAAAATGCTAACTGGTTTCCTGGTTTTGGCATTACAAAATGATGCCATCCCTGCACCACTCGATGGTTACTGGATGTAATTTTCGGAAGCGCTTGATTTGACATGCAGCAGAGTTTTCTGTGAGCGGAGGACAAACTTTAAACGTTAATATCACAGTTGATCATATTCACTTAATCGTGGGCAGTCAAAATCATAATCGAGACCGATATTCAATACATTGTGCAGCCCTTCTTTCCCAGGATCAAAGTGAAAAATCTTATTCTTTGCTTTTTGCATTCAGGTGCAGAAGTCAGAGAGGTTGACCTTAAAAACGTCACCGGAGGTGTCGTCCACACAAAGCTTTGGGTTGTGGACAAGAACCACATGTATGTAGGAAGTGCAAACATGGACTGGCGCTCGCTAACCCAGGTATTTTCAAAAATATCAACATGTGGCATTCTGAATGTCAGCATCTAAGAGTTTTTTCGTTAATCTAAATGATGAAAACAGGCTGCTCAGAAACGTACCCCTGTGTTCAAAATGTGTTTTATAAATGGTTAGCACCTGCTGGATAGCTTATTCTGAATATACTATAATATTCAGCATTATACTTTATTAATATGATTTTCACAATAAATAACAATTTGTGTATGATGTGTGATGTAAAATACAACAATACATCATGATGGCTAACTAACTTACTGAATGACTAGAATATTATATCTGTGATCTGTAATGGTGTTCAAGTTTTAATGGATTTCTGAATTGACTTGGTTTGACTTAGTCCCCTCTCAAAGTATTGGAACAGCAAGGCACATTCTTTTTATTTTTGCTATACATTGAAAGCATTTTGGTTTGAGATCAAAAGATGAATGTGAGAGACAATAAATCAGAATTTTAGCTTTCATTTCCTGATATTTACATCTAGATGTGTTAAACAACTTAGAACATGGCACCTTTTGTTTGAACCCACCCATTTTTTTGCAGGTTTTTTTTAATCAAAAAAATATTAGAACATGTGACTGACAGGTGTTTCTTGTTGCCCATGTGATTGTTTAATAAAAATTAATAGTTCTGAATGTCTGCTTTTGGTTTGAGGACTGGGTTTTGCCTGTGAAGACTGCATTTCATGTTAAAAAGGATACACCAACATGAAGACCAGAAAGCTGTTTTTTGGAGAAAAGCAAGCCATTCTGAAGCTGAGAAAAGAGGGGAAATCGATCAGAGCCATTGCACAAGCATTGGGCATAGCCAATACAACTATTTACAATGTCGTGAAAAAGAAAGGAAACCACTGGAGTACTCACAACCAGACATTGTACAGGTCAGCTGAGGAAAACATTAAACAACAGTCAGTGACATCATCAACAATCTCCACAGGGCTTGGGTGGAGGTATCATAATCAAACTGTTCGACGAAGACTTTCAGAGAAGAAATATAGAGGCCAAACCACAAGATACAAACCGCTCATCAGCAGTAAGAAAAGACAGATTGGAATTTGCAAAAAAAAATACAAAGGTTAACACAAAAAAGTTTTAAAACCAAGATTAACCTCTATAAAAGTGATGGAAAGACCAAAATGTGAAAAAAGAGATCTTCTCATGATCCAAAACATATGAGCTCATTGGTCAAGAATGGTGAAGGTAGTGTCATGGCTTGGGTTTGCATGGCTGCTTCTATAACAGGCTCACTAGTCTTTATGATGTAACTCATGATGGTAGCAGCACAATGAGATCAGATGTTTACAAAATGTTCTGTTTGCCAATTTACAGAGACATGCACCCAATCTAATTGGGAGGAACTTCATCATGCAGCAAGACAATGATCCAAAACACACTGCCAACACAACAAAGGACTTCAACAGGGACAGAAGTGCAAGGTTTTAGACTGGCCAAGGCAATCACCAGAGCTTAACCCAACTGAACATGCATTTCACCTCCTGAAGAGGAGACTGAAGGGAGAAATCCCCCAAAACAAACAACTGAAAGAAGCTGGAGTACAAGCGTGCTTCACAAAAGGCATCACAAAATAAGAATATAAGAGTTTGGTGATGTCAGTGTGACTCAGCTTCATGCAATTATCGCAAGCAAGGGATATTCAACTAAATATTAAGTTTTATATACTTTAACACTATTTGTTCTAATACTTTTGTGCACCTGAAGATTTGGTGCTTTGCCATCAAAGCTACCATGTTCTAAGTTGTTTAACACATCTACATGTAAATATCAGGAAATGAAAGCTGAAATTATGATCTATTGTCTCGTATTCATCTTTTGATCTCAAATCCAAATATCTTGCGTGTATAGCAAAAATAAAAGAATGAGCTTTGCTGTTCCAGTACTTTTGGAGGGGAATGTAGATGTAGTTTAAACCTATTTCTTCATGTATATTTTTTATGTTTGGCTACTAAATGTCTGAGAAAAAAATGCACATCAAGACACAGAAATCCCATGTCTATCTCTGACAAACACAAGCTAGTTTACTAATAGCTACCTAGTTCGCTAGCAGTACGCTAATGTCCCGTCTTTGAAATCTGAGTCAGAGGTTTATAGTTGCATGTCCCAGTGCAGTGCACTATGGGTAATTGAATGACATAACCAGTTAAGTTGACCAAAGGCTTGGAGATGTGGTGGCAAGAAGACATGGGGTGTTTTCATTCCACATAAATCATATAATTAGGAAAGCCTTTCATCTTGAACTAAATTAAGGTGCCATTATAAGTCAGTATTTTATTCCTTGCGCTGAAATGTTTTGCAGGTAAAGGAGGTTGGCGTGTCTGTGGAGGACTGCAGCTGTTTGGCACAGGATGCATCACGGATCTTCGGAATCTACTGGGAACTCGGTGCTCAGAAAAATTGCTCCTTACCTCCCTACTGGCCTGGCCGATTCTCCGCCCTCTCCAGCATTAAGTACCCATTAACTGTTAAATTCAACGGTGTTCCTGCACGTGTCTATCTGTCTGTGAGTTCCATGGCCTTGCTCTCACAAGTGTTTCAAGTGGACGCCATAACCTGTACACAGTATAACACACACATGCCATTTTTCTCTGTCTCAAAGTGTGGTCTTGAGTCACTTCCTTATTTCAAAATTCTGTTAGCACTCTACTCGCAACAGCTCAGACATACAGTGTGACACATTCACTCTAATTCTTTGACCTTCACTGATCCCTTTTACATGAATTTCTCAGTCTGTGATATCTAACGGTATCCAGATGCTTCAAAGACGTATCTTTTGAAGTGAATGTAATGCATGAACTTGTTGATTGTGAATATGGAACAGTTTTATGATCATTTGGTGGCTAAAGTGACTTTATACCACAGCACTGTTGAATGATCAATTGCGATCGATCAGAAGGTGTTAAATAATTTTCAATAAAGGTAAATCAGTGACCGCAGCGTCTGCTGCTAATCATGCATTTATATTAATGCTTGTGGTCTAATACGGTATCGTTTGTATGCTACTTGTAGACAGTTGTGTGGGAGATGTGCCACATAATCTAAGACTAAAGCATTAAAAAGCTGTTATTTAATAAAGATGTAACATAAACATATCATTTTTACCCTGCTATTTTCTGTAAGCAGACATTTCTTTAACATTCATGGAAGGATATTCAACAGCATTAAGAATGTGATGTGTTGTTTTATTAATTAGTAAAACATGTAAGCATTGGAAAATTGCTGTGGTATAAGAGGAATACATGACTTCGGGATGTGTGGTTATAGGAAGCACACCGTCGTGCGTTTATTTTCCTATAACGGCACACCCTGTCATGTTTTATTTCTTACTTAGTACCAGATATGTAGTATGTAAATTAGCTAACCTTACCTTTCCTATTTTTCCACCCCTTTAAGAGCGCTCCACCTCAATTATCCACTTCTGGAAGGACAGATGATATCTCGGCTATCCTCTCGGTAATTGCTGATGCCAAGAAATTCATCTATGTGTCTGTGATGGACTACCTTCCCATGTCTGAGTTCACCCCTGAAATAAGGTAACCTTCTTTTATAGAGGATTGGTGATTAAAGACTGATTTTTTTTAATGATGGCAAATAAACAATGAGATTATTCTATCTGATGGGTGCTTAAAAGTTTAAGCTAGTGTACAAATTTTTAGAAGAATGAATGTATCTCTTTATTCTGTCCATTATATAAATTGCATCAGGTTCTGGCCTGCCATTGATTCAGCATTGCGGGAGGCTGCATGTGCCCGAAAGGTGGAGGTGAATTTGCTGGTCAGTTGCTGGAGCCACTCTCCTGAAGCCATGTTCATCTTCCTGCAGTCTTTATCAGTACTCAGCAAGGCACCGCTTGGATGCCGCATTCATGTTGTATGTCAAAGATTTCCCAGCTGTGTATTGAAATATTATCTAACCCAGCTTTTTATCAAGATGTTGACAACCTTATTTAAGTTCTCTTTTCAACATTTTTCCAGAAAGTTTTTGAGATTCCTTATTCGCCGGCGCAACATCAGATCCCTTTCACTCGTGTCAACCATGCCAAGTATATGGTGACAGATCATGTTGTCTACATCGGTGAGCTTATTTGCTTTGCTTTAAACATTATTGTGTTTGTATAATTGAAACTCAGGGTTTTCAACACCATTGCTTTTTTTTTCCTTCAAAAAAAGAAAAAAGGACGTGTGCTCTAATCTGGTTGGTAATTCTATTGCATTTGCAGGAACTTCCAATTGGTCTGAAAATTATTTCAGCCAGACAGCTGGAGTTGGGCTTGTGGTGAATCAGACAGGCTCTGTGGTGGGAAATGGCCAGCAAACAGTGCAGAATCAACTACAGAAGATTTTCCAGAGAGACTGGAATTCCGACTTTGCTCAAGTGCTCACGGACAATCGTGTAGAGTATTGCAGCAGGAAGAAAGAAGTGTTGTAAAGCTGCTATATAATAGACTTTGGCATTCATGCACCATTTACATTCTGCCTTGTGACTTGCTGAATCTTGGAATGTATCTAAACATGCCTTTACTCTGGGCAACATTTGGTCATGGCAGTCATTTTTCTGTAATGTGTATATTTTATCTTGTACATTTTTGTTTTAATGACTTGTTTACATGTGTGCATTTGTCATGTCCTGTAAAAAAACAAAACAAAAACAAAGCTGGATTTGTTCAGGACTTGTTCAGACGTATGCTAAGAAGTATTCACAAGTAAAGTGTTAAAACAGCATGCCATTGTTTCAGACAGAGAGTAATCCGGTTCTTAATTAAACCAGATGCATTTTAATTCATGAGTTGATCTTTAATTACGTCCAAGAGCCGCATACTATAAATATTTCTACGTGAGTACAGTGTTTATTAGAGCAGTGTGCGGATCAGGACGTGCCCGGTGTGCTGTATAGCTGTGATTGGCTGCGCTCGGATCGATAAGGAAAAAGCACTTGTTTCTTGTCGGAAGCCGGAAGTGGAGGTTTCGAGGAAGAGACTAGTTCGCGAAAATGGCTACAAACAGGCAACTGTCCTCTTTTTTCAGCTACCCCCGCAATGGCGTTTGCAAAATAGTCCTACTTTTGTGGTTGTTGCATTTTTCTTCTGTGTGCTCCGATATAACAGACGGCAACGCTGAACACTTAAAGCGGGAGCATTCCCTCGTAAAGCCGTACCAAGGTGAGTTAGCAGGCTAGTCTAGAAACTTCTTCAGGTGCTAACATTATCGGAGTTAGCCCACTGCATGCTCCTTTGGAAAGCTGGTGGATAATTACAGCGTGGTTTGAGGATAGTTGATAGCTATGTAACTTATTTATTTATTTTTGAATCAATCCAGAACAACAAACGTTATAAACGGGGCTGGTGAAGCTAAGGAGAGAGAAGTAATGCTAGCTAATATTTCAGCAGTTTAATACACGTCCAAAAACTCGTGGGGTTTTCTGTAGATCTATACGGTGCTATACATCTTCAACCTGCCTTAGATAATTTCTTCATAAACCATTGTGTTTGTCTTCTTCAGACTCGGACTATAATGTCTGTTGTTGTGTGTTTTTCTTATTTATTTCTTCTTTTTTTTAAATAACTGATGACTCGTTTGTAATATGTTTATTTAGACTGCCGTTAACCTCTATTTCAGGGGATCTAGCATGGAGGATGAGGCATTCAAGCATAAATATTTCATAAATATTCAGAAGAACTTATAAAAGCGTTAAAAAGTAGTTCAGCGCAATAACTAACTCTTTTCAAGGGAAAGTAGCCAGTGCATCCTCGAGAAGTCGTTAGAAGTTACCAGAAAAGGTCATTGTCTAATTTGCATAGTCTTTGAATCGTCATAATTTGCATATCAATCATTTTTACATGAAGATTGTCTGAAGAGATTTAGGCAATGTCCACGTTAATCCGGATATATCTGCAAACTGCATTTCCGTTTTAAAATGCTCTTCATCTACGCTGGTGTTTTCAAACGGTTTCCATAAAATTACTTGTACGCACCGGGAAAGTCTGAAAATGCTTATGAACCTATACTGCGCGTGCGTAAACCCCCTCCTAAAAAAACTAAACGTAAGACCCTTTGGGCTGTGGTGTTTATTTAAAAATACGATCTGATGGTTACATGATCTGACATTACATTACTCTAGTGATGTGTCGTTCATGAGCAATTCGTCCATTTTGAACGAATCTTTAATATGAATCTGGAACAACGCGTTGTCTCAGAGTGATTTGTTCACTTTGTGTTGAACGTGCATGTGCTGTAAATTCCCCATAGGTTCTGTACATGGAACAGAGATGATTAGTTCGCCTCTCGAGTCTTCGGGTCTGAGTCACAGCCCCACTGCTTTCGGACTATGGGGCGGTCACGGGGTGAATGAACGAATGACTCGAACCCGACAAATGTGACACCTCGGATCTGGAGGTGAGGTGAACTAATGGACTGCATAGCCTGAAGACCCAGCTATGCTATTAATCATTTCTGTTTCTCATCATTCGGCCTTGGCTGCATTAACCCTCTTACCCCTAAGTTCCCACAGTATTATGTCCCATAACCCTATATT
>JAOUWY010000054.1:16204434-16215896 GCA_025728095.1 Prietella phreatophila | reverse complement strand
TGCAAGTGCAGTTAGGACGAGAGCTTTTATTGAAACAGAGGAGAGCAGACTCAAGAGAAACAAGAACCATGACCAACCCAATGAACTAAGCTAACTAAACCAACTAATCTAAACATTAATTTGGATTACAAAAAGTTCTTTAACTTCACACACAAGACTGCAGTGGACTGTTTTTGTGTTTCCCAGCTGCTGGCTTTGAATACATTAGAAACAATGTGTACCTCTCCGTACATCAAACATACCTCGGACATAACATCTTAAAAGCTTTATGTAACACCTTAAAAGCTGTTGATTCAAATGTGTCAATCATTCAGCCAAAGTCATCCCCCAGCCAGAAGTGAAACTTCAACTCTGCATTGAAGATGCATACCATGTGTAGGAATACACCTAGGATGGGACACCAGTCCATCATTGTGCACCATGTACAGACACACAAATTCACTAGGGGCAGTTTAGGATAGCCAGTACAGCTACAGGTTTGTTTTTGAGAGATTAGAGGAAACCCACACAGGCATGGGGCACATGGGATTCTGGAACTGTGAGGACGCAATGCCCAAAGAATTTCCCACTGTGCCAGTGATCAATACTGTTTTATTAAGGGGGAAAAAAATCCATTATATCTGAAGTAATGAGATCTAAATACGAAGAGGTTATTTATTATTGTTATACAGAATCGGTCTTCAGTAATGTCCACTGCAATCACAATTTTCTGAAGCCTTGTAAAGGCTTTTTGTTTGTTTGTTTGCATTTTCTTTTGAAATAAACTCAAACACAGAGTATTTTGTTTGGACTTTATTTAACGTTATGCTACTAGGTACTGCTGAATATAGATGTTTAAATTTATTTTGAATATTTATTAATCCTGTCTTCTTATATTTTGCTTGTTTTAATGATTGTTGTGTTTTTTGGCAGGAACAGTTTAAAATCGACCCAGAGGGTGGTCTGACCAACATGCGCTACAAGGTGGAGTCTCGACAGGAGCTAATGATCAGTGGCGCACCCTGCACTGTCATCAGCACCTTGCTGGAGTGTGACACCAGCCAAACGCCCTGGTGCCAGTTCAGCTAACATGCCTTGCCTGCTGCTGCTCTGTGCCATGATAATGCTATTTCTTCATGTGTAGGTTCTTTGTTGTAGACAGTTTTGCTTAAATAACCTGGTTATTTAACCGTGAACACCGAAAACAAGATGTAAACGGACACTGAGGTTTTATTGCTACTGGTCAGTATTATGATAATCTTTGATTAAGCTGCCTCTGTTTTTACTTGGACAGAACTGAACTGTCAGGCACTGCACTGAGAACACGTCAGCAATGTTGCTACTAATGAGCTTTTGTAGTATGGATTTCAGAAGTTGAGTTTCAAACTGGTGATGCTGTAGCAATGGCATTTTCTTGGACTTTTTCTCATGGTGCAGTAATTACAATTTTATTTGGGTATGCTGAATTCTGAATGAATAACTTGACGCTGATATAGCTAAAATGGTTTAAGGGTACTTTGAGGACATTTGTGCACACATCATATTTATATAAAAAAATTCCAGTCTATTTAGTTTTTATACCATGTTGTATTCCATGTCCAGAGGTTAGTTGGTTTGGACTATATTAAGTCATGCCACTGCATGTCTGCAGTATTGAAAGTTTTATAGTATCAGAAGAGAGGCGCATGCCTGCATACTCTTTACCAAAGACATCTAAAAGTCACTTGTCCTCTTGAGGGTAAACATGATGTGATATGGATGTAACAGTCAGTAGGGTCAAAAATGAATTTTTACAACTTCAAAGGATGTGTTGAATGAGTTTTGATAAGAGCAAGCTTGAATCACTTTAAAAGATGTATTAAATGTGATTATTTTAAGAGATGTTTACCCTTTTCCTTAACCCCCTCCCAATTGGGTCACTTGCCAATTCCCACCCAACCGCCAGCTATGCTCATCATACGACAGCTACCAAAGGGGGGTGCATCTTTTCAAGCTGCTGTAACCTGGGAATGTACCTCACTTTCTCCTGTTAAATTGGCATTATATTTTGATACAATCATCCAAATTTACACGTTAACATAAGATTTGAACTGATTGTTGTTTTTTTTATGCTGGCTCTATGTTATACTGAAGAATTGTTGTCTAATAGAGATACCAAATCAGGCACTGGGTATCCAGTTTGAAGCTGTGTGTGCTAGTTGGCAACTTGTACTAAACATGCCCCAAGTGTGACAAAAGGATCCTTAGAAAAAAGAAAAAAAATCTGATGTCATGAATACATGCTAACACACCTACTTTGCTGCAAATTGGATCATATAAAACTGACAGTATTGGCGCATAGTGCTCAAGATGAAATGAGTCAGTTTGATCTGAAAAAAAACAAGGACCCTTAAATATCCAATTCTCAACTTGTTTCAAAACGGTTCTGGGCAATTACTCCGGGAAGGCATGGTTGTTTTGAGTGTTTAGTATTTGTATCTGATTACCTCCACCATAATGCAGTGGGTATGGGTTTCTTCTATTCAAAGGCCAATTGTATTAAGTTACTACTGCTCTAATGGATACTAAATCCAGCCTAACTAGGCATTGTTTCAAAAATGTTGATTATATATACCCGGTGACTGTCGTCAGGCATGAGTTTAGATTTAGTGTTGAGCTTTATTAATGTTAACGTATCAATATCTAATGGGAAAACAGTTAATTTAAAATATCATAGGAACACCAGCTGAGGAACTTTGAGAGCTTTCCTGACTTTGCCATGCTTTTAGCCAAGTTTGTAATATTTCTGTGAAAATGGATCCTTTAAATTGCTTTACATTGACTTGACATTTGCTCCTACTTTAGAGCATCTGATCAGGGTTAGGTTTTATAATCATACTGATCCTTTGGGGATTTCGGTCCAGCAAGAATCTGATCAAGCTAAAAGTGAACTTTGACATGTCCAAATACTTTTTAAATAATGTTCAAATGATAATGGCAAAGTGTTATTGGTAACCTGTTTCAGGTAAACCTATACAGTTGTGACCATTTAAAGGTGTCTTACTAAGGTGTTCGATCACCAGAAAAGCTTCAGCGTGCTTTGGCACAGACTCTACAAGTCTCTGGAACTGTACTTGAGGGGATGAATACTAGTCTTACAAAAAGTATTCCCTTAATTGGTGTTTTGATGCTGGTGGTAGAGTGTGTTTTCTTACATGTTGCCCCAAAATCATCCATAGGTGTCCAGTTGTTTTAGATCTGGTAACTGTGAAGGCGATACCATATGAATATTTTCATGCCAATCTATCCAGTCAGTGAGCCTTCATAGGCGAAGCTCATCCTAGAGATCATCAGATAGAAATGTTCGTCATAGAATAACTGTGTATTGATTTGCAGTGACCCTTTCGGCCAAGAGTAGCTCCAGACCGTGCCAGCAAAATGCCTTACAGAAAATAACAGTGCCACTGGGCTATCTCACTGTATATTTCTCTTAATTGTGTGCAACAGATTTACTTGCCCACTCATTGAGATGGTAAAGGATGAACTATCTGGCCATATAGTCTTTGCATACATCTTCATTCCTACCATTCAACTTTCAAATGTGTGTTCATCTTTGTAATGAGGAGTTTATGCACTACTTTAATTTCCCTCTCTGCCTAGTTATGGACAGACTTTTCCTGCTGAGAGTTTGATCATGTCCTGCATTGACTGCATAAACCTGAAGAACAGTTGCTCTTCTGTTTTTGTTACATGCCACAATAATGCACAAGCGTCGTGGTCACTGAATGTGTGCGTTGGCTAAAGTTTCCAATCGTATTTGCTATCTAAATGCAGATCTTAGCGAAGGCGACTTCATTCTCTGTTCCTATTGAAACACTAGCCAAATGATTAGTCTTTGTGACTTAAGTTACTGCCCTCTTTCCAAGTCACTTAGATCTTGTCCTCTTGCCATCTTGATCCAAAGTTAAGACAAACTGATCTTGCTCAGCATTTTTATACAATTCCACAGAGCACAGTAGAATACTGACTGCTTAATTGTGTCATGAAGCACGGAGCTACATGGTGTTATAGCAGGTACCTTTGCTTCATCACATCTCCAGGGTTTGGTCCTGAGCTCAGTGCAGAGTTTCTTTGCATCTTCTCCTTGTGCTCACATGGGTTACAGCCGGCTTCTCGGGTCCACAGTCCTCCCAAAAACCTGCGGATAGGTGAATTGTCCATGCTTAATTGCCCCAGATATGAATGTGTGTGTGTGTGCATGGTGCCCTGCAGTGGATTGGTAAGCATCCTGGGTGTATTTCTTCCTCTTGATCTACCACAACCCTGACAGGATAAAGCGGATACTTAACAACTTTCTCCTATCGTTTAATCAGGTTTTTCTTTAATTTGTCACTGGTCTGTCTGCAGGATACAAACGTATCTACAGAGGGGAAAAAAGGCCTACTTGTGCTTTCTTACACAACTGTAGAGGAAGTTTTTATGAATCATTTTGACGCATCTGAGTGAGACAAAACCAGGTTACCCTACTGAAAAAAGTAACAAAACAAAAGAAATCATCACAGAAATTCTAATGGTTTCCACTACAAATACAATTACAAAACATCAGCTAAACATTAAAACCTGACCATTATCGGTCCTTAACGGTATCCACTGGACATAACATGCCTAACATAGAAGGCAACAAATGACCAGTAGAGACCCACAGGGACCATTCCAGTTTCCATTAAATTCCCATTAAAACCATTACAAATTCTATGAGGGGTTCTATTGTTTTTATCAGCAGGGGAGTTAGGCTAGTTTTGTCCATGTGTGGCAAGATGCTAATTATAACATACTCCGGTAATTTTGTAGGCTAAATTAAGTAAAAGGTACAGACACACATTCTGTAATGTAAAAAAAGGAAAAGACTTTAAGATAAAAAGATAATTACAGTAGACACACCAATTTACCTCGATAATGTCAATGTGTAAATGTTTTTTTTAAGCTATTAGCTTAATTTGTGTAAATGGTGCCTGAATGTTACTTTAATAAACGACATTTTTAAACCGCACCGCTAACCTCCTTAACTTTTCACCCCAGTGCTGAGAATTTGTTTGACTACCCATGCATTCAACCCGTTTTTAGGCTATATTTTCTCCAAAACTCGGGGTGCTTTTAGTGCTTAATGCATTTGGCGCTAAACTCGTCACGCTCTTGCGCGTGTGTATTGTAGCGTGTGTAGCTCAACGGGTTCCCAATTCGTTTGAAAGCCACGTGAAATTATTACAAATCCAGGTTGTAATTGGTCTGTTAGCAGTTGATCTGCCTGAGCCCTTATGACAAATCACCCGTAATCCCTTTAAAACCCCGTCTCGGAGAATGAACCGAAACTCGTCGATGCTCGCATTTAAAAGCGCGAGCGCGTGTCCGCCCTTCCTTCATTCTGCACGGAGCTTGGCAAGGCGCAACATGGACACGACATGTTTCAGAGGAACAGCACATTTTCCACCAAGAGAGCAACCGACGAGCTTCAGTATTGACTGGATCCTTTCTTCCGGACACCGACAGCCAGCTCTCGACAGCCACAACGTTTATACACAACCGAAAGTTATTATGCGCAGAGCTTTATTTCCAGCGTTAACAAACAGGCCTTTTGTTGCTGCGTTCGGATCCGCGTGCGTTTACGCGCCGCACTTTTCCGATCGCGCGAGTGCTGCATACAGACACATCGAGACGCGGCTTCATGGTAAGAGTAACGTATAAGCTATTGTCCAATAAACTACAGCTCGAATTGCATCCTAGAGCTTTTGTTGCTTTTATTCCCGAACTGACACTGAGCAGTTCATTCACTTTAATGCACCCGTGTTCTTAGGGCACCACTCGGTTGATTTGACGTGTACCGGAGATTTTGGGCTGAAGACGTGTCGGCGGATCCGCACGGTGTTCAGCGCGGAGCAGCTGCAGAAGCTGGAGGAGGTTTTCGCTAAGCAGCGCTACATGACCGGCTCGGAGAAAGTGCTGCTCGCCTCGGCGCTGCGTCTGACTGAAACACAGGTGAAAGTGTGGTTTCAGAACAGGAGGACTAAATGGAGGAAGAGCAGAGAGGTCGAGGAACGACCGAAGGACCAGTGCAGTGACTTAAAGCATGAAACATGCGTGACAGAAGACGGACAGTTCACATCTGTGGACAGTGACGAGTCTCCTGAAACGTGAACAAGTTCCATACACAGACCCCTGAATCTCTTACTATTCTTGTTAAACAAGAAATTAAGGCACTATGTGGCTTTATAGCTATTAATGTTTTTCTCTCACAATAAAAATAACCAATGTGTAGGCCCTGTAGCGGTTTACCCCCCTACGTTTTATGCATTGTGTGATAAGGTGTGGACTTTTTCCTCTTTAAAAAAATAATGCTGTTTAGGTCTAGCTATGATTTTCATTGATTGTTTAATTTTGAATTTTATTATTACCATTTAGTGATATTTCCTGAATGTTTCTGAGTCAGTTTTTGTGTTCCTTGAGATTAAAATAAATCCTTTATTAAAATGATGGTTATTATTATTATTATTATTAATAGTAGTAGTATGTATGTGTACTTGCACAGCTTCATTGAACATTGCATGAATAACTAAATTAGGTGGCCTAAATGTGCGTTTGGCTCAAATATAGAACAATAATTTAAATGTATTTATTTATGTATTTATTTATTGTAAATAATACGTAAAAGTCAAATAGTCATATAAAAACAACCCATAAGTGGTTCTTAAATTGTTTATCATACGATAGGATGGGGTCCACAAGATGCATGTATTCAATCAAAAGTGAACATCTGTTATTTGCATTTTTATGCTGTTTATATACAGTATTTTGTAGCTTAACCTACCGATGCACAGTGAAGACTAGGCATACTGGCAGTTTGTTGGGATCTACAGATTAAATAAAACTAGCTGAGCAACTGCCTCGACCCCAAATCCCTACACTGTTGAACACCAGAGGGCAGTGTATATAAGGAAAAAACAGCTTTCAGTCTCAGCACCCAGATTCCCACAATCAGATCAGATTAACTGTGATTTTATACCTATCTAAGATTTTCAGGCTGTGCCACGACCCTTCATAGGAATGTAGCGTGGATTAAAAGGCAGCAATTAAGTTCTTGAAATGGACCCAACAATTAGGCTACTACAATTATTAGTATGTTATCATACTTGTTTTGTTTTGTTGTTCTTAAATACACTTTAAGTAATCGAAGCAACAACACAAACAAATATACGTCCCCCTCGAAATTATAGATCAATAATTATGTCTTTCTGTCTCTTATCTTCCAAATCTGTGTTTCTTTCAAGACCAAGTGATAACATTTCACATGCTTTTTAGTTACACAGTTTGAAGACTTTACAGTTACGAATAACACTTTGAATAATAATAAAAATATGATGCAATTGAATAATTATATTATAAACATGAGTTTTGCTGTCTGCTTTCTCTGTAAAGCGAGACTTTTGGTTTTAGAAAATCACTGTGTAAATGGAAATAATAATAAGAAGAAGAAGAAGAAGAAGAAGAAGAGGAAGAAGAAGAAGAACAACAATAAGAATAATTATTGTTGTTGTTATTGTTATTATTATTTACATGTAGGTGCTATAAATGGGATTTGCATGCTATTACACGAGCTTCTTTTTACAAGTTTTGAAATTCACGACACAATTCACTTACATTATCTGCTCTGATGAAACTGTTTTAATTGCCTAATTCCGCAGTCTAAATTCAAATTCGCTCTATTGTAGGCCTACTTTGAGAAATTGCTTCAGTCTCAGATTCTTCCACTGTCAGAGTTTTAATGCGTTTTAATGCCTTTTTCTAAACGTTGTAAAGTTGATAAGAATAGATGGCGCTTCATCTCCTCTTAAGTCGGCTACCAGTAAAAGAGCCAACGCTGGCTTCGGGATTTTCAAAGGAGGCTTAACTTCAGTTAGTACGAGGCAGGGGAACAATAATCACATTTTCGTCTTCACACCCGGAGAGCTTACAAAAACTCCAACTGTTATAGCCTTTCAGCGGCGCCCAATTTCTAATCAATGGCCAGAGGCAAAATTAATAGATGTTAATGACCATTTGAGTCGGAGGCAAAGGGGGCCAAAATTGGCCAGAGAAAGCTATTAATTATATGCTGCAGGATCGAGCGGGTAGGGAGGAGAGAAGGATTTTCGGGGTGTTTTTTTCGGAGGTAGCGGAAGGGTCTGTGGCCTGCGTGCTTCACACGGCTTTCCCGAGCAGGGGGCTTTTGTGCGCCGCATAAGCTGCGATTGTTCGTCCTGAAAGGGGTGACATCTGTCCGGGGATTCCGGGACTCTGATCTAGCCCATTAGCCTCCGTCCTCCCTCAACAACTTCGAACGATTGTAACTGACAAATGAGACAAGGAGAGGTACTTGAGACACGCTGAGCTGAGAGATCAATGGCCCGCTCCCCTTGATCTGGAACCGCTTCATTAAGACGCGTTCATAAACTCCGTATGCTGAACTTCCTTCTAATTCCATCCATCCGTTATAACCTCACTATGGATACAGGAGAGTACAGACTCGCAGTCAGCAAGACTCAGCGATAATAAACGTCGCGCTTTATGTAAAGCAATCATTTAATTAAGCAATTGATTTGATGTAGGGCAGAGCTTCTGAAATAAAGAGTTCCTTGAATAATAATAATAATAATAATAATAATAATAATAATAATAATAATAACAACACATTATTGGTCATACTATTATTGGTCAATGTGATTGGACATGCATTTTCCGTTTGGTCAGTCCTTTGTTGTTTTTATTTACATATTGTAGTTTACATATATTATATATATCAAAGTGAATTATTTAACTCAAGTGTTTCATATAGGCCTATTATTTCGACTATTAAGCTTGTTCATGTAAAGTAGAAACTACCAGTAATTCATAAGGATGTAGCACTGTAGCATTGAGTTAGTAACATCGAAATTTAGATAAAACGGAAATTGTATTGTAGTATGATCTGAAAATATAATTGTTTACTTGTAATAGCCTATAGAATATTTTAAACAGCTTTTCATAAGAAATGCATTGTTTTTATATTTCAATCAATAGAAGGCTATAATATAAGATGTGACAGACCTTGACCCACACTGCAAATATTCCTCATAAAACTTTTTTTTTTTTCAAAACAACAGGTTATTTATTCTGTTTTCAGGGTAAGGAACAACGAATCAGCTGAAATAGGCATTATTTTTCTGTTTATTTTCTGCTATAAGACACGGAACGGTTTAACGTGAACAAAATGGTTGTGTACTTGGTGTTCGCGTGGCTGCATGTGCGCATGCGCACCACACCTCGGCGCGCAGAGCGGGGAGCAGGTATTGAGGTTAGTGAGTGAATGAGTGACAGGCTGCAGCTCAGATCTGTCTGATCATCGATCATATTAGTGTAGCAAGGTGTTCCGCGCTCTTGCAGTTCAATCTAGATTGTCAGACGAAGCAAACAGACGGTGTGGCCATTACCTGAACTAAGTGTTGTCGCGGCATCCTAAAGCTGGCTTTTGAATGAACACTAGGTGACATTAGTTATCAGGTCAGTATCAGAGAGCTGTCCGGATTTGGACCTGCATCCCGGTTCCGGACGCGCGGCTGCACATTCACAGCCGAGAGGAATGTCACGCATGTGAAGTTATGGATTGCAAAAAGACTCTGATTACTTTCAGAAACCATTTTATGGAGATTTGATAGGGGAATTTATTTTTTATTCAAAAAAATTCCCCCGAAACTGTGTGCCTTGGGAACGCGCCAGGGGAATTTATTTAATCTTAAAGCCGTAATTTCAGAATCAATCCCAGAATAATGTTCCAGCACAAAAAGTGTTTCACGATTGAATCTCTGGTCGGGAAAGACTCAAACTCCTCCAGCGCTGGAGATGAACCGATTCGGCCCACGGCTCTGCGCTACAGCGAGTCTGTGCATCCGGCTCCGTTCGGCAGCTGCTTTCAGAACTCGGCTCGGACACTGTACGGGAACGTTAACGCGGACATGATGTTCCCGGACCCGGGTTCCCACTCAGCCAACTCTGCGCTCGCGCTGCAGCACCTGCCCATTCCCACCCAGCCCTTTTTTACTCCACACCAGCGGGACAGCCTGCACTTCTACCCTTGGGTGCTCAGAAACCGGTACCTTGGACACCGCTTTCAAGGTCAGTATTAATCAGGGAAAAGAAATAACCGTGGCACTCCAGCATACACTCTTTATATATATTTTATTTAAGCATGAGTATCTGTGCTGTATGAAGTAACGCCTGATTTTGAAAGCCTGAAACTTCTATTCCTAACCCATTTTTTATCTCATATCTACCACAGCTGAATCAGCAGCCTAACAGGTGTGTTATTTTAGGCATTAGCTTTACAGGCCACAATCCCGCCCGCAAAATGTTATGCACAGTCCAGTCAAACGCTATTTCGAATATCAAATCTCTTTTATTTTCCTATTGTCGGAACTATGACATAAACCAACCCACAGTCTGCATAGCTACTGTTCTCGTTTTATTTAATCTAGCGTCATTTCTACACAAATAGACATTCAGTGACCAGGCGCAGTACTAAAAAAGTTTCAACCACGTGTCATCCCACAAGGAGAATAATACACTCTTCTGTACGTGAATTAAGTGTGTGTGTGTGTGTGTGTGTGTGTGTGTGTGTGTGTGTGTGTGTGTGTGAAGGATTGCACACTCAGGAAATGGTAACTGTATGGGGCTGTAGGAAAGTACTGAAAACGAAATAAAAGCACTCATCAAATTTTAACAAAAACAACAACAAAATTTCGAATATACAGCCCTGTTAATTGTGGTTATTTTAAGGTCATTTTTGAACAGTGAATAAAAACGTTTATTTATTTTTAGTAGTTTAAGAATGACGTTTTCTATATTGTAGAACACTACATGAAAGGAATCATAAAAATGTTTTACAAAAGAAATAAAGGTCATTATATATACTTAAAAATTAAAAACTTATTAAACAAATATGAAGGATGTAACTGATTATCAATTGTTTTAAAATGCCATGTATTTCTGTGTGAATATATTACTGTACTGGTCGTTGATTGTTATTTTAAAATTTGATTTATTTCATAATATTCAGCAGTGTTAAACTATGAGCTATATAATAGGCTAAAGGAAGATTTTAAACAGATTGCATTAACCATATGATAACCCGCACAATTGAACTCTATTACCCATAGACAAAGTCATTTATTCAAATATGAAAAGATTTGAGTACAAGATTTTCTTTTCTTTGTTATCTAAGATTTCTTCTAGGACTTAAACATTCACTGATGTTAAACAGAGTGATTTTCCTTATCGTGGGGTTTGCTACAGGACTTGCCAATATTTGGTCTATTTGCCATCTTCCTAGATGATAATGATAAGATTATAAGTGAGTTAACCGATCAACTAGACAAAACAAAGAGCAAAATCTAGGTAAAATGTTTTTGTAGATGAGTAACAAATTATACATATATATA
>JAOUWY010000054.1:16192694-16204375 GCA_025728095.1 Prietella phreatophila | reverse complement strand
ATCACAGCTGAATTGTCATGCTTGATTAATAATTCAGTGTAAGAAGGTGAGTGTAGTATTTTTGCATAAAATGCCTGATGTTAAAATGATTTTCTAAAACAAAACAAAACAAAAAATTTGCAGAAACTCTCTCTCTCTCATCTTCAACCGCTTATTCCTTCTTCAGGGTCACGGATTTGCAGAATCTGCAAAGCGTAATTAGATCTCTTATATGTATTCGGATCATTTTACTGTGCTGTTTGTTTTAATGTTTAGTGGATATAAATGATTGTGGGTGGTCTTGCTTACAAGTCAGTTTGTTAAAGCAACAGACTTGCTGTGTCTGACATGACTGTCCTTTCTGCCAGGTGAAGTGAGAAAGCTCAGACACATCAGGTGTGCTGGGTGATGCACTCGGCTCAGCCAAAGGCCCTGGGGGCATAGGACTCAGGTAATTGGTGGAAGTTTGAGGTTGTTGTCACTGTTACTCAGATCCGGGGCCTCAGATAGAGTCTCTTTGTTTATGGACAGGGATGATCCATTCACTGATGGTATCCAATAACCTAGAAAACCACTGTTTGGACAAGGCTAAATATAGCCGAGGGGATTGAGTGGGAAAGGATTACCTATCATGAGTGTCACTTTTTTGTCTGCACTAATGTGTATTTAGGATTTTTACTTAGTCACTTCCTGAACGAGCAAAAACCATGCATCTGTGTCCTTAGATCTCTCATGCAGCACAGTGTAAACAGGATCCCTGTCTGGCCGCCTGTTGTACATATGCAGGGTTTTGTGTTATGGGTGCATCTAGCAGACTGCTGTGTTGTTTTAGACCGGAGAAACAGACCGCTGTATTTGCAGTTATTCTCTTTCCTGGGACTTCTTGTAGTGTCATATTACTTTAAAATACAGTGGACGTTAATGTTACATGAAACAAATACTTTCATTGATTCCTACTTTTGTTTAGTGTTTATACTAATGTCGGAGTCACTTAATACAAAATATTTCTACATAAGTTTTTACAAGCAATTTTACTATAGTGTGCTATCAGGCTGTATTTCAATTTTATTCAGATTTAAACAGTTCAAATTGGAGGGAAGGCTGAACTGGCGGCTGTTGCACTGTGGTTTCAGACCAAATGATCCAGTGTGTCTTTATTTCCCACTGTATGCCACCCTTCTCCCTGCCTTTAATGAGAGCAGTACTGACAAGACCAAGCTTGTTTGTGCCAAGGGAATGGTAGTAAAGCTGATCTGGGTGCCATCTGGTTCCCTTTTCCTCATGGTGGGGGCATCCTTTCCATGGATAGGCCAAAGACTGTTTGAGCCCAAACCCCCGGAGGGGCTGCCGACTCTTCAGGAGGCCTGAATCTCCATCACTACCCGCCTCTATGTTCCACCAGCTCTCTCGAAGGAGACCGCAAGGTGATGCCACACATGGAGACGATGCCGGTCTGAATACATACAGAACAAGCATAGTCAATTTATATCTAAGCACTATATTCAGGGGTTAGCATATGGATGTAATAGCAACTGTTGTAAATCGCTGTGTTTATTCCCGCTCCTTCTCAGAGCACCTTGTTTGTAGTTGCAGGACAGGTTTTCAACACCTTCTGACCTCATGGGGCTGTTTACATTTTTCCCCTCTGCGAGGTATTGGCTACTTGCATTTTAGTTCTGATGTTCAAAGGGTTTTTCAGCACTCCAGCTGAAAACAACTGTCAATGACAGTTCTGTGGCAGATAATATGCACCCATCAGTAAACGAGGTATATTGCACACCTTATTAGGAGCTCTGCAATTCAGAGATCATTCTACAAGCTAACACAAATACTCTGTAAACAAACTAGCTTATCTGTGTATGGATCCAAACCAGCTCTTCATTTTCATGGTCTTCTCATGCACAGTTGCTGAGAACATATCATTGGACTAGCTTAGGGACTCTTTGAAATTAAATTGTTTCCCTGTGATGGCTTCATGCTTGTCTGAAAGAATCACTTCAGAAGCTTTGTCTTCAGATTCAGATCAAATCCTGGTTTGAGCAGCTTTATGGTAATCCACTTTTCACCCACTGTGGTTGTTATTAGGGCTCTTTTGTACTTTTGTACATCTTAATAGTTGTTCTGAAGTCAAGAATGTAGTCCATATTGAATTGCTTGCATGCACACACACACACACAGTAAAATAACCCATAAAGTATAAACAAAGTTAAATTAAGCTACATTTACTTTAATTAGATTTAGATTGAGTGAATCAAAATTTCTGCAAAAAAAGTCTGTATTTAACATTTTTGTACTTATTAAATAAATAAATGAATAAATTAACATTGAACTTTGAAAGTGGGCAGGTAACGGCATCATGAGATTTAAATACACACTAACCTTATTTGTAATTTCCAACAATGTGGTTGAAGTTACAACATCCATTCAGAAGGTGTGTATGCTGATTATGAACATCTGTTGATGCACACCTGCACTCTGATACATTTTGGTTAGTTTTTCATTTAAAATAGCTCATCATGTCTCACCTCAGTGGCCTGCACTGTCCAAGGCTCCAACCGCTCTGATGGGACAAACTTTGTTTGTGCATGCTTGCGGTTGCACATTTGCTGAATATTCTTTTCAAGGCGGACACATCCCATCTCTGAGTTATAGATCCATTTGTTTATGAAAAATGCTTCGCCTCTTCTGTGTGTTTTTTAATAAACGGCATATGGACTCGGTCTGCCAGATGCAGCCTGCGGTGGGATGAAGGTCACACACCCCATGGAACTGATAATGACCGCATTTTACTATAGACTTATGTTGAAAGAAATGAGACAAAATGTGGGGGTTTTACATTTGCTTAACTGCCCATCAAAATTCATAGCAATTGTTTTTGCATCTTTTCATGCTAAGATATTTACTTAGGATGCGACATTGAGACGTTACAGCCATGCATTTGTATGAAAATCAGGGTGATGTTGCGTGATGGAAAAATACATCTGAATGCCATCCCTTTCATTAAAACAAAATCATTTGAGCATGGTTTACCTGAGTGACTATGGTTAGCACTGGCTACCGATATCAGCGATTCTGAAATTCACATTACATTCG
Source organism: Prietella phreatophila (assembly GCA_025728095.1). Lineage (NCBI taxonomy): Eukaryota > Metazoa > Chordata > Actinopteri > Siluriformes > Ictaluridae > Prietella > Prietella phreatophila. The sequence continues at coordinate 16,201,303 of JAOUWY010000054.1, read as the reverse complement.
CATATCCACTTTTATTATAGGCTGAAAAATATTATTACATGATAATAACAATGGAATTATATATATTATAATTAATTTACACTGTAAAAAAAACATTGTAAATGATAATAAAATCTTTTATTTGGTTAAAAATATGATCATGCGTGCTAACAAATAGCAGAAAAATAGATGACAATATCATCTAATTATTTACAAACCACAAAACTATATGAGGTTACTGCACTACTTTGCAAGACATCTCTCATCCTGTACATCTCTCATGCTCTCTTGTGCAGGTGAGGACAGTAGCCCAGAAAATCTGCTGCTGCATGGACCATTCTCGCGCAAGCCCAAGCGCATCCGCACGGCCTTCTCCCCCTCACAGCTGCTGCGACTGGAGCGTGCTTTTGAGAAAAACCACTACGTAGTGGGTGCAGAGCGCAAGCAGCTGGCCAACGGCCTCTGCCTTACTGAAACCCAGGTAAGAAAGATAGAATGAGATGGCTCCTACACACACACACACACACACACACACACACACACACACACACACACACACAGAGACACAAATGTACATGAAACATTCCATGTCACTGAGCCAGTAGGATGTGATGAGCACACAGCATTTACATCCACGCACTTGGGTTGGGCCTAAAGAATGCCAAGACATGTATTCAACATGCATTTACAATTGGATTTCGCAATCAGGAAAAACACATGCTTGTTGATGCAAGTGCTATTGATGAGCTGCAGTAACTCAGTGCTTTCAGTTGTGTCAGGTTGGCTTAGGGGTATTTTAATGTGTAATACATTTTTAAAAGAAGTAATCATGTAAGTATTTTCTTGGAGAAACTCACTTCTTTTCTTTATTCCCTTTGAATATGTTAAAACGTGCATGTAAAACACAGATAACGGAATGTGCTTCACTTTATAGACTGCCATAACGTTAACTTAAAAGCTCTCTGCATCAGCAGGATCAGACACGACTCAACAGATGCAATCAGAAAACTTTGTTACATTTTTAGTGGCACTATTTCTAAAGTCAAGGATCAATAATATGAAGTGTATGAAAAAGAAGTGAAAATAAAGAGATTAAGCTGTTGTATACAACATATGTAAAACCCTGTACATCATTTACACCTCTCTGGACTATCACACATTATGTGTTAGCCTAAGAAGTGATTCATTTATGTGTATATTAGTTACAAGCTGATCATTTAAGATGGTTATTTAAGCCAAGAAAGTCAAAGCTGTCACCACTGAAATAAATACCTGAACCTAACCTAAGACCTAGAACGATGTTTATAAGAAATGTTTTCTATTATATAGTAATGATTTGATGGTGTGAAACAAAGTCTGTTTTTGTCTTTTGAAGGTAAAGGTATGGTTTCAGAACCGGAGAACCAAGCACAAGAGGCAGAAACTGGAAGAGGAATCACCTGAGCTGCAGCAGAAGAGAAAGGGAAACCAACACGTGAACCGCTGGAGAGTAGCTACTCAACAGGGCAGCCAGGATGACATAGACGTCATCTCTGAGGACTAATGTCATGAATGCACGTATAATTACTCTCTGCATTCGCAGTCATAATTAGAGGGAAAATACAGAGAAAAAATAATAAACAAACTAAGCGAATACCAGTTGAGTTCCAGACCTAGTCATGAATCGACTTGGCTGTTAAAACTAAGGAACAGAAATCTGTGCTGTCAGCTGAAAAATTATGTGCGAGCGGGCACAGCGAGGATGCCTCAGCTTGAACTGCTCCAAAAGATTTGATTCCAAGACTTTTCGTATGCAATACAAACAGAACTCTACAATTTGGGACTCCATCACAGAGCATCAAAGAGCATCTAGTTTTTCACTCCCTCACCCCTCTACTATCCACTTGAACATTTCCATCTTAATGTATTATGTTTGCTCTGGTTAAGACAACATTCTGATGGATGGATTGTTAGTTTTGTACTGTTGAATTGTCAAACCGTTCAACCGCATAGTTTAATTCTCTAACGAAGTCAAACTCTCAGCCATAGATGTACCTTGAGATATTTTGTGGATTTCTGTGTTATGCAATGTTTAAATTTTTTTTTATTGAACATATGGCATTGACGCAGATCTGACAGATTTCACAGTCTCCTGTTATGTGCATTAGGGCAATTGGCCACTTAAAATATTTTATTTGTTCAGAATGAGCAAACTTTTCTATGCATTTGAGTGCCAAGTTTCACTGACATCAGGGTTTAAGCAAGAAACCTAATTTGTTGTTAAATGTCTTACTATGTAAAATACTTTGGGGATTTGTTTTTTTTCTTTTCATTATGACTCAAATTTGAAGTGAAACATCAACAGAAATAATCTAATTAACTGATTGAGAAAAAACAAATCATTTACTTCATACTGAAAATGAGAGCATTTGTAGTGTATCATTTAAGGTCCAGAAACAGCTTGTAGCACTTCATGACAGATTTTTGGTTTAATGAGGACAAGAGATTGCACTGTAACCGTACCAGTTCATTTTTATCTGTTGTCTTGAAATTCTTGTTTTGTACTTGTTTACTGTTTCCTGCAAATGATTAGATAATAAAAAAAAACATTGATCTGACTAAGGAATTATTCATCACTTTTCCATAACTGGTACAGGTAGTAAATAGTTATAATTATTTATAGTATAGTTGGTTTTATTTGGGTTTTTTGCAATAATCATCATTAGAAAAAACATTATGTAGACCCCCCCCCCCTTTTTTCCCAGATCATTTTCATTAAACTTACTCATATAAAGAGAAAGACACTTGTTTGCCTTACGTATGAAGTATAACTATTGGGCTTAAATAGAAAAAGCATAATCCAACAAATCAAACCGAAACAATCACATCTATATTTATATATGGAAAATGTACATAATGATAAGTGCAGATTTCCTTTTGTTTTCTTTTGGTTTTATATTGACTTAACCATGTTGAAATTGTAGTGATTTCCTTGCCTGCCCATTAAAGCTGTCCTCATTAAATCTGTCCTCCAAGTAGGGCCTAATTATTTTCATCTGTTGTGTGATTCTCACCTCCGATCAATCTTTTCCACGTCTGGGTGTGTTTGCAAGGTTGGAAAACAGATGAGATCCAGCTCTCATGAGTTAAAGGCTCTGGGCTTCAAATTCTACCAGCTGCAAGATTAATCTCTATCACCTTTATGCATTGTGATTTACACCTGTTAATTCTTCAGGCCCGGAGCAACTGGGACATGTGAGATCGGCATCTTTCTCACCACCTTTTCACAATAGACAGCCTCATTATCCTCGTATATGCATATAAACTGTGAAAGACAACGTAAGAACAAATTATTCATATTCTTCATAATTGGCGTCAATATACCACCATTTAGATCCAAAGCATGAATAATGCACAGACCTGAGAGAAGGATGGTTCAAATGATTTCAGATTAAATGCTATTAATGTCAACAGAGGGGAAAAAAACAGTAGGCAAAAGAGACTATTGTTTGATGTGAGATTAAGCTATTACTGAATTTTGTGAACTTTCACACGCTCTACAAAAAACATATGACTGTGGCTATCACAAGTTCCAACCACAACACCCACTAAATGTGTGCTTCTATTTTCAGTCCTTGCCTTAGAATAAGTCGTGTGCTCTCTAAGTTCATTATAAAGAAGTGTTCAGTAATGGAGTGTAGCCATGTAGTCGAACTATTTCCCACTTCTACCTGCCTCCTGTCGTTGCTGTGGAAACGGCGAGGTGTAAACAAAGGAACAGATGGTAGCAAATCTTGGAGGTGTAGAGACAAGTCTGTGTTCTTTCTCCAGCTCCATTAAGTCAAGTAGTTCCGCTAACCCACACTAATTTGATCCGTTGCTGCAGAGCTGCTTCGTGTTCTGCGATTCATTAGCAAACAATAACTGCTATTGTAAGGTTGTTGTTTTTTTGTTTTGTTATTTGAGATATGCGGTATCAAAAGTATTACTTATTTATGGCTTCAAAAACATTTTTATTCCATGTCATGCCATGCAACAGACTCATGTTCCTACACAATTGCATGACAAGTTGCATTGCAGTGGGATCTAAAACAATTGCTGGTTCAGGTTAGTTATTATAAATGACTATCAGGATTATAAATGACTATCCTGATAGCCAGGACCTTGGGTTCTTGAGATTGGCTTATGTAAATTTTTGTTTGGGGAGTCCAAACATGTGGTGTCCTCCAAATACATAAAAAGGGAACGAATTGAAAAAGGTCCCCAAGAAATCCTTTAATCTGTAATACTGTTACACCCCCTTTAACCCATTAACGTCAACTTAACATTCAAGCATATTTGTCAGCAAATACTATGAATTATTTAATAAATAGACTAAAACCTACACAGTTACAAGCGTGAGGAAGGTATATCTGGACTTACAGACAAATCTGCAGACAGAGTTTAAGGGCATAAACAGAGATCCCACACGGCCTTGTTCATAACTATCCATCTCAGACCTTAAATATTAAGCTTCATTTTTGGTTTTGTTGACTATGTTCAAATTTCAAAATATGCTGTTCTTACTGTGAAACAAGTGTTCTAATGAGAGTTATTCATAGAATTACCCAAATAATTAATCCAATTATTAAGTGACAAGCTGCAACCAGTCGTCTTTTGTAGAACCTACAACCCTTGGCAGCTAAATGTTGGGAGTGATGCAATTCCACATTCACTTATCAGGTACATGTCAGCTGATTAGAAAATGTGAATTATGTGCATTTTTGAAAAACAAATGAGACTACTATATGTTACATTACGTTTTAAACCCAGCTGCACGACGTTTTAAACTCAGTAGTTCCAACTACAAGACAAATCACATATTAATTATATTGTCCTTTTTATAATAAAAATTTCTATAATAACAACCTACACTGGTACTTTTATGGTGGATTCACCATATAAAAAACAATAAAACATGAGTAATTGATGACCAGGTGAAGCTTTTTATAAGTATATTTAGCCTTTATGGAAGGAGTCTTCAGTGTCAGTGCTTTGTAACAGATAGAAGTAAGAAACAGCTTTAACTCTTTACCGACATGGGAAACTGAAGGAAGGCTTTGCAGTTTCTTGGCAACATTACATTATATTACTTTTATAAGTGAACTAACTTCTTTAATGGCTGTTTCACAACATTAAATGTAATGAGCATGAATAAAAATGATCATGTCATTTTAAAAATAATTAAGAAATATGTTCCCCAGGAAAACTGCTGTGGTAAAAGAGAAATAAAACAATTTGGACATTGATTAACAGCCATTTTAACAGCCATTAATGTTATATTAACTGTTTATTCTGTACTTAGCACAGAGTTTATATATATTAGTTAATGTTTAAATATTAAATGACTTTTAATTTTTACTTAATTTCCACAATCATCATGTTCAGTTGTGCTGGGTGTTGGAAAAGTGACAGCTGCAAATTGTTGAATCACTGCTTGCATCCATATTTTCTGGTCTGTAATGTAGCCAACGGCAAAAGTAGGCCATTTTGTTTATGACTGGCAATTATAATCATAAAAGCTGAGCACATTGCTGTTAATATGAAGGCTGCTGCTGACAGGGGAACTGAAGCATTTCCCAGAGATGTAAGTGTCAAGGAATTGGGGGTGTCTGGACTTGAGGAAGGGAAAGTCCATTCTAGTTAAATTTTACATGCTTCTGCAACCTTTATTCACAGAACATATTTCCCTGTTTATTAGACAACATATTTATCACAGACATGATTAGAGTCTTATAAAACACAGTCACTTTTTCAAAACAAATGCTATTCATAAAATTATAATCTGTGTTAAAGTAAATGTGTGAGTAATCACACAATAGAAGGAAATAATCAGCATTGAAAAAAATCTTCCATAAATGCTTCCATAATCATCTTAGCATGTCATTTTCTGAGTTATCAGGGCCTCAAAAAATAATCTTTTTTTCTCTCTTTCTTTTTTTGTTGTTGAATTGTCTGTGTTGATTTGCAGCATGAAATTGCCGTACGTCTGATGATACCATGACAAGAGGCACTGTGATTTACAACACAAATGATATGATAATTATAGGCTGGCAAGTTTCAGGAGCTAGTTAGCCAGTTTTATGGACTGGAAGAGCTTGTTTCCTCTGCTGCCACCTGTTTGGTCTGTACGGATTGGCTGTGGGCTACTTGAGAAAAGGAAAGCAGCCACCCAATTATAGGGTTCTGCCAGTCAAGTCTAGATGTGTAATTGATTGGTTTTTGTGAATCAGCATCTAGGTTCTAATTAATGCACTATGAGACTTACCAGTTAAGAGAAATGTCTGAGGTCCAAGAGAAAAGAGCACATTCTTCGGCTCCATGGTTACACTGGCTTTTTTTCTTTTTCAAAGCCGTGTCTCATTTGCCAAAATGTATTGCATCAGACATTGACGAATCAATGTGGGTACCCAAAATAAACAGAGCACTTTCAGTGTTTAGATAGCAATTGTTCAGACCGTCTGAAACAATCCACTTCTGCTTTTCACAAAACACCTTTGTGTCTATATCATGTGTTTGTAAAACACACACTGGTCATAACTTCTGCTGTGATAAAACCAATTAGCAGTATGCAGCAGTTGGAAAACTCAGCATGACGGGAGGGTTTGGTGCTCTTGTGAGTGGCCAGTTGCAACTGCATCCTGACACTTGCTTGAATAAAAACATCTCAAAGTGCACAGTGCTTGCATACATGATATCACCTAAAGGCCTGAATGTATATGCTGACCATATCAAGGAAACACAAAACAGCCTGCAATGCTCATTGTTCCCCTCACCACTTGTTTGATTAATGTAAATGTGTATATGTGTTCATGCGTGTGCACGTGAAAAACTCCAAAGAGATTTCTATGTGTAATTTCTTTGCATTAAATCCAGAGACACGTTTCTGGAGCTGCCACAACAACAACAACAACAACAACAACAACAACAACAACAACTGCAAAGCTGGCCTTCTCTCTAAATCAGAGAAATCATCTAATAGTTAACACATTTTCATACCATTTTGTTTATGTCAGAAACCCTTCTTAAGCAGACTTGTAACTCATTAAGTCTTCTTATAGCCAAAGCCACTTTGTGAGTGCTCGGCGAGTTTAAAAATACCACAGATATTACAGTATCATATCACGCCGGTGATTAATAAACACTGATGAGAAGGCTTTCTTTGCCTGCCAACGCCTCTTCTCCATGCTCGGCTATAAAACTGACGCGCGTCCCCATCGGCAATTGCCAGACAGTGCGAATCAACACTCGACAGCAGGCTTTCTCCGACGTGATCACACATCCACTGTTTGTGTGCTGGTACTTTACTATTTAAAGGGGCACAGGCTGGTTTTGGCACAGGCCTAAACTAATTTGTGGTTCTAGCTTTCATTTAAAAAAGGAAATAGGAAAATCCTGGGCCTCACAGCAGGAGGAAACTGATTATCATGACTTTGTGAAGCGGGACTTAAAACTATGACATTTCAAATGGGCCCAGAGAAAAATACTCTTGCACAGGTTCCTGAAAATCATAACAGACCCTGGCTTGCGATTACTTTAACCAGTTCTAATGAAATTTGAATCTCAGTTAATTTCAATTAACTTCTGCTCTAAAGTAATCATATGTAAATGCAGTCCTAAATCCTATCTACATCACCTACACCTGAAACACATGTTTCTTTATGCATGCTCATGACATTTGCACGACAGTTGTCATCTAAAGATTTAATTTAGTAATCCTCTCAGTTGACTGCAACTATTCATCTGCATTACATGTTTCTACAGCACTGAGATATTCCCTTTAAATCCTTCACTTATAAACATGTACACTGGCAGCACAAGTAATGATTCATGTATGAAGCATAAATGGTTTAGGTACATGACTTATGATTCATATTTGCAAAATGTGCATTAAGATGTAAATTAGAATTTGCAGGTGTCTCGATGATTAGGGTACAATATATGTCCTGCTGATATTAAATGGACAAATATGCAAAGTGTACCTATACCTATACTTCACTTTGAAATACTTTAATATGCTTCAAAATCCTCTTATCTTTGCTATTAATGTGTGAATGAATTTAACAGCTCATGCTTGGAACATGCTTTTTTATGAGTCATCCATTATATGTTATTAAAACGGTGTACATTTTAATTCCACAACATTCACTCAACCAAGTTAGCTGAACATATTCACACTGAATATTGCACAAGTCACATGTTCAACAGGAAGCTGCATCATCAGAATTTCCTGAAGATCATGGGAAGAAGAAAATCTATTACAGGTACATCTAAAAAAAAAAAAAAAAAAAAAAGCTCAGTGGAAAAGCTCATTTCCCCCTGTAATTTAATTCAAAAAGTGGAACTTTAATATATCCTAGATTCAATAAACATAAAGAGAAATATTTCAAGCCTTTTTTTCTGTTTTAATCTTGATGACTCCAGTTTACACCTCAAAAATCCAAAAACAAAATCCAGTATCTCAAAATATTAGAATAAAGAATTTAGAATACAGAAATTTTACCTGAGAAGAGCTCTAATCAGCTATCCATCCATCTTCAACCGCTTATTCCTTCTTCAGGGTCGCGGGGAACCTGGAGCCTATCCCAGGAATCATCGGGCACAAGGCGGGG
>JAOUWY010000054.1:16177636-16192594 GCA_025728095.1 Prietella phreatophila | reverse complement strand
TCCCAGGAATCATCGGGCACAAGGCGGGGTACACCCTGGACAGGGTGCCAGTCCATCGCAGGGCACAATCACACACAAACTAATTAACTCAAAAACATCCACAAAGGTTTCCTGAGCCTTTAATCTCTCAGCCTGGTTCAATATCCACAACCACAATCATGAGGAAGATGAAAGTAAATTTTGTATTTCATTTGGAAATCAAGGTCCTAGAGTATGGAGGAAGATTGCAGATACAGAATCCAAGCTGCTTAAAACCAGTGTGACGTTTCCACAGTTAGTGGTGATTTGGGGTGCCATGTCATCTACTGATGTTAGTTCACTGTGTTTTCTCAAGTCGAGAGTCAATATAGCATCTACCAGGAGATTTAGAGCATTTCATGCTTCCATCCGCTGACAAGCTTTATTGAGTTGCTGATTACCTTTTCCAGCATGACTTGGCACCTGCCCAAAATGCCAAAACTACTAGTAACTGGTTTACTGACCATGGAATTACTGTGCTTGACTGGCCAGGCAACGTACCTGACCTAAACCCAATAGAGAATCTATGAGAGACACCAGACCCTACCTGGGCTTCCATAACACATCAGCAGTGCCACAGGCTGATTGCCTCCATTCCACACCACACTGATGCAGTAATTCGTGCAAATGGAGCCCAGACCAAGTACTGAGTGCAGACTTTTCTGTATTATAAATTCTTTATTGTAATATTTTGAGATACTAGATTTTTGATTTCCATGAGTTGTAAGCCATAATAATCAAGATTAAAACAACATTACACTTTATGTGTAATGAATCTAGAATATATGAAAGCTCTACTCTTTAAATTAAATTAAAGGGAAAAAATTCACTTTTGCAGGATTTTCAAATTTTTTGAGATGCACATGTATTTTTTTCCCTTTATTTGCAATGATATTTTGATATCGACTGACTTTAAAAGTGCAACACTGTTATGCAAATTGTAGACTGAAAATCAATGATTAAATTATACTAAACATAACTATGTATAGTAAATCATTAGAAAGTCCTTAATGTTCTCATGCCATTAGCATGCGAATTTGCAATTTTTTTGCTAAAAATCTCAACCCTGTTACTTTCAACTCTTTTATATATTTAACTGCAATGTGCAACCATTTTCAGAAAAGAAAATATGGAGATAGCCATTGTGAATCCTGATTACAATTAAAGTTTAGAAATTTGAAATTGTGTGCTCTGTCCTATGTCTGTACTGATAGCTGAATGCCATAGGCATAGGGCTTATATATGTATACATCCATCACTACTGAAGAAATGACTTGCACAGTAGTGACATTATACATTAGACATACTTTAATGCACAACTGCAAATAATGTTTCCTTTTAACAACCATGCACAAACAGCCACTAACAAAAACAATTCAACATCATTATGGAGAAATCCTGGCCAGCTAGTAGACAAAAAAACAATATTACACAGCCAGACGCTCAATTGTAATTACTAAAGTAGGATTGTTGAAACATGTGAAAAACAATCAACTGCTAAGGAAAACACTAATGCTGTATATTAGTCGTATGTAATACTATGTTAAACAACTAATCAGTTTAACTGATGATAATAACTCTCCTTTGCTAATATTTTCATTATGTCCACAAAACACTTTTCTTTCTGTCGTTGCATCACTTTGATAGACATGATTTCTATGTTTTCTCTTACATGCTCTGTATTTATTTGTTCAGCATTGCAATGCTTGCAAGATCATTTGAATAAAATCTACAATAATAAAAAATTTTACTTTCTCTTTTAATGGAAAAATGCTAATATAACTTGCTATTATGTTACCCTACATTCTGATTCATGGTGCTGCATTTTGATATATGAATTGCACACAAAACCAAACAAGAGAGCCTTTATTCACAGGTGAAAACTTGGACAATATGTGGTTTTATTTTATGAGGGACTTTATTCAGGAGTCTACATGCGGTTAGCTAAACAGTTAGCTACACATGGTTACAGTTTAAACTATTATTTTCTATTGTACCTTCTCTTTAACTTGATTGTAATATTTTGTAGTCTGTGTGAAGTTTAGTGAGATTAATTTGTTTATTTCCAGTTGAGTACCACTTAGTTATGTTTACCATTATGTAATTTTCATTACCATACCTCAGGTTAGCTTCTGATTCTGTGTATCTGAACATCTGATTTCTGCGAATCCTCTTCAAATCAGCCCTACAGTACACAATGCAAATCACTCCAGCTACAGAAATGACTCATTCGGTTGCTGTTTTCCAATTTACTATTGCATAGTGATATCAAAATGTACATGATGAGGCAGAATACATGAAAGAAGATATGCTGTGTTGAGGAGATTTAGATGGAGCACCTCAAATTCAAGCCTCACTCAATTGGAATTGGAATTCATATAATAATAAGCAGACTGGACAAATGATTGGCTAGTTGTCCCTACTTGTACTGTATACACTATACAATTAATAATTGGTTGCTTGGAATGATTGGAAGGATTCATAATTACTATATGATCATTTGTGCATGCTTGGTATTGTAGTAAGTGTGAGTACTGGCAGGTTTTGGCAGGTCTTATCAACAGCCTAGGATAACTCGTCTCACTGCTTTCCAGCAATTAGGCTGGAATTAACAAAAACTATTTGACAGAGCATGTATTGTATATTTACACTGCAATAAGTAAAGAATAAAGCATGATGGAGCATATAATGATAGTGATATATTTTCTTATAACAGCATGACATATATGTATAATTCCTCTTATAAAACAGCAATTGGCCAATGATTACAAGTTTTAATTTATTACTGAAAAAGGCATCATACGTTTTTATCAGTTTATAGTTACATTTATTGTTGTGGAAAATCTGCGAAACAGGTTAGCTGCTGCTATCAATTAAATTATAAAGCTCTTTTCACTTCTGTTTTTGATCTATCTCAAAATTAATACAACAAAAAACCACATCTTGTCATTAAATCTCAAAGCGTAATGTCCTCTGTCCTGGCAACTCTCCCACAGCGGAAAACTTGACCATTTCAAAACAGTGACATCTGAGACTCCTTCCATAAATGTTAAATCTCCTACCAGACTGCTTCACCATATCAATAATTATAAACTTACCAAAAAAAGAAACGTCCTGCCACATTCAAGTACTTAAATTTCCAGCAAACTTCTTAACATGTGTAAATATTTGTATTAACATTAAAACATTCAACAATTGAGATGTAAACTGAACAGAAATGGAATAATGTGTCCCTGAACAAAGGGGGTGGGGGGTGGATATTAAAAGTAACAGTCAGTATCTGGTGTGTCCACCAGCTGCTTTTAGTACAACAGTGCATCTCACCCTCATGGACTGCACCAGATTTGTCAGTTCATGTTGTGAGATGTTATTCCACTCTTCCACCAAGGCATTTGCAAGTTCCACCAATGCATTTGCACATCTGGGGGGGACACATGGTTACATGTAATTTGTTGAGCTGGAACCCTATGCATCTTTCTTCTGGTGTTTTTCAGAGTCAGTAGAAAGCTCTCTTTAGTGTCCTAAGTTATTGTAACTGTGACCCTTAAACACCCACAGCCTGTAAACTATTCGTATCATACAGAATGTTCCACAGGTGCATGCGTAATAATTGTTTATGGTTCATTGAACAAGCATGAAAAACTTTGTTTAAAGATCTGTAAAACTTATTTGGATTTTACAAAATTACCTTTAAAATGCAGTCTCCTGAAAAAGGAACATTTCTTTTTTTGCTGAGTATACATCTTTCTTTGTTAAATATCAACATGTTCTTAATGCATTTATTATTAGACTAGATTATGTACAGCATCTACCATTCAAGTCGATTGAGATACCATAGAAACACATTAATAAAGATCTATCAATTTCAATAAATTTTAGCTTTCAGAGCAATATTTTTTTATTGAAAATTAATCAACACCTCTTGATGAATCGGATATAAGAATTCAACAGAACTGTGTTATAAGCAGAAAAAGTATGATGCCTTTATCAAAGAATAAATTGTAAAAATTAAGGTGGACCCAAAACTTGTATCTGACAAGACAGAATACAGTAGACATATTAATGTATCATATCTACTTGAAACATAAACATAAAGAAATCACATAATTCTATAAACTGTGAACTATATAGTCATTTAAGAAATTACAAAATATTCTAATTATGAGGCCTGGAGCTGCAGAACAAAGGGTTTGTATATTAATGACTCTCATTACACCTGCATTGCAAAACCAGAATAATCACAGATATGCTGTTTTTTCAGTTTCATGTCACATTTTAGTGAACTATGATATAATTACATCTTGTCTGACTTTGACAGCATGCACTATTGATACAGTTTGTATGTATACGTATTAGTTTTTCAGATAAAAATTAAGCATGTTGGTAGCACAAGCAGTCTCTTACACTATGCAAATATGTTGCGCACCATGAATGTTTCTCCTCAGTGGAAATTCTTTCCAAGGTTTACTTTCTGTAGCCTATAACTGTCTAAATATACCTCAAATTTCATTGGAAGTGGAGTATAATTTAAATGTATAACCTGTTTCAGTTTGCCTGTGGAAGAGTGACTAGTGGACTCATTTACTATTAAGAAAGGAGAGCCTTTGTCATCAGTCTGTCAAACACACCACACAGGATGTTAACGTGGCCTTTGGCTTTAGGCAAACATTTTCTAGAATGACAAATATGAGCTAAGTACATGCTTCTGGATTGCCAGGTAAAGTATGCCTAGTAAATGTGTGGTTCCTACTAGACAGAAAGGATATAGCCTAGGACATGCAAAATGAAAAGTGTTTGAAGATAAGAAAGAGGTTTGCCCTCAAGTGGGTACTCAAATAGCTGAACTGTGAGTTATGTGTGAGACACTTTTTAGTATTTAACACTTACTTTACAAAGCTCCTTAATTGCTGCTCTAAGCGGCACATTATAGTAATATGCACTATAATATCAGGCCTAAGGTTAAGAGCACATTCCACTGTGTTTCAGGAGAACCCATCTTGGTTTTCCCCTTTTCTTATCTGCAATTCTTTGATTGTTGCTGTAAATTTCCAAATCACACGTTGTAATAAGGTTCTGTCTGTGTTCTTTCTCAGATGGAAATAATGCTTAAACATGGTAGGCTAGCAGGCAAACTTGAACCAGCCAAGAAAGAAAGTAAACTCGAACACCATGACAGAAGCTGAACACACGAGTAAAGTGAGACAAAGTAAGAGAGGAATTTATGTAAAATGGGACTTCCTGCACAGAGAAGGCACCCTTTCAATGTTGTAGTTATTAATCCCAAGAGTAACCAAATCTGTCTAATATTTTAATAGTCCAATTATTAGAAGTTGATTAACAGACTTAAGTAAAAGGCTCAAAGAGGGCATTATAAACTGGTAACAATTGTCAGTGAAGAGAAACAATGTGGTATAATTTAGAACCTGTGCAGAGATGTTGTCTTTTTTTCCTGCCTGTTGTTAATTAATTTTCCCCTAAACAGTATTGTCTTATTCAAATGAGGCAGTTTCTTCATTAGCACACCTGTGCGCTGCTGTCTCATTAAAATTCGAATCCTGTAAATTTTTACATCCGCAGACAGTGGCTCTGTAACCAAATATTGAGCAAGGTAGCACTCTGTTAATTAATGTTATAACAAGTCTGGGACTCAAGGAGGGCTGATTTGCATAACCTGTGCAAAAAAAACCCACACACACACACACACACACAAAACACAGATGAATGTTCATCGTCTCCTCAAGGCAGGTCTCTCCATAGTGAAGGCTGTGTAGTGTTGCTTTTCCCCCTCCAGTGCTACAGAATTAATGTCATCCAACGGAGGAACTTTCAGAATACTTGAAACAATGGTTGATTAAAATTCAATGTACTGTACCTGCTATCTGCAATCAAATTAACATCTTGAAGGGTTTTTAAAGAAGTTTAGATTTATTATATTTTGCTGCCATTTTGCATGCTATTCAGCAAGACCGACTGACTACTGTTAGATTAAAATGAATCTGATAATGTGATTCATGCACTAAAGCAATAATGTAAACTAGCAGTAAAGATTACTAGCAGACTTGAGCAAAGCCTGATGGAGCACTGAGCATGGAGACTACACACCAAAACATTCACCTTATTTCACTTAAATACTGAAAGAGTGCCAACAGTAACATTAGTATTTAGTAAACTGTAAGGCGCCTCAGGATAGATATCACAATTAAGCTTGATAACAACAAACACTAATGTTGACGCCACCATGATGGTAGAGAGTCTCCAAAACCTCCCATTAACTCCCATCCATCAACCCGACGGAGTGTGGTATGACATATTAATTTATCAAACACAGATGATGTCTTTTTTGTTAAGTACTATATTAAGTTTAACACTAATCACTTTGTGGTGAATACTTTCTAAATTGACTATTTGGACATGGGTTATTTAGGTACTATTTGTTTAAAATGGATTGTGGGCATAGGTCAGGTTTCTTCCTTCCCCTAAATTGACTCTTGTGCAAAAACTCCTGGGTCTCATCTGCACTCATGCATGTTAAGTAGGAGGTGGGTCCCACATCCTGCAAATTAGCAGGCCAATTTCCATCCAAAAGTTTATACAGCAGCAGGCTGAGCGGAACACAGAGACCTAAAGTGGATGGCCATACCTGCTGTGGCTGCGCCAGAAGCTCCTCTCCCAATTCAAAACAGCCAACTGAGTTATTATAGCCATGGATTACCCAAATCTTTTTACCATGCTCTGTTAAGTTTGGCCCATTGCACTTCAGCAAGGGCTGGGCCCTGAGCACACTTGTTTATTTAATGCACACATTTGGCTGGTTGTAACTTCAATATTGTTTTCACACAGCAAACTGGAGCATGACAGGTGAGAATTTCACTAGCAAAGTAATCAAATGCCCAGTGTATTTCTGATGGTGTTTGATTAGGGAAGAAAAAATGAACAGACAACATCTCAGTCCTGGAGATTTAGAGTTCAAAAGATTTATTGGGTTAATCACGAATGACTCATTAAATGTTTTTTCTCTAATGAGAAAAAATAAGTCTGTGAGGCTCTTTGCCCAATAGGTTGCATTTCAGAGAACCTTGGCATGAAACTGCCAGCATGTGAGAGAGAGTTAAATAAATGTATTTAAAGTTGTAAGCATAAGCATATGCACCACAGTCTGTTGTGTTATTTTGAAGCACACTAATCATCAAGAAAAGCAAATTTAGTTGTCCTGCCTGTTAAAATTCTGGAAAGACTTCACAGTTAATAATTCATAAGCACTTGCTAATCTCACTGTAGGAGTCTAATTAACGCATCATTAAAAGCATAATTCTGATAATTATAATTTCTCACGTTTTAAATGGGAGTGCCACAGGGCTGTGCAGAGAGAGGAAGGGTGTCTGTGCAGCCAGTTTACCAACTGAAACAGATTTGACAAACAGGAATTGGGGGCTGTATGACAGATCATTGGTAAAAACAGCTAAGCTTGAGAGTAACACCCTTTGAAATGCATTTATTTTATTTAGTGATAACAGATTCAGTTCAGTCATTGATTTGTGGAGGTCTATAGGCTAAACCATAATTTGTAACTTGATCATTTAATGTTAATCAGGATTAGTAAAACACTGAGAGACAGACCTGCCACATCGAATGATAGTCAAATCCCAGCTGTGCCATGTGCTGCTCATGGATGGAAGTCTATGGGGAATGGGACTGGCTATGTGCCCACCAGTGTTGGATAAGTTACTCAAAAAAATAATCCACTACAGATTATTAATTACTACTTTAAAATTGTAATCTCATTACATTACTGATTACTGCATGTAAAAAGTAATCAGATTACGAATTACTTTACTTTCAAGATACTTTCAAAACCTATCAAACCTACAACAATACACTTAAAAATGAAACTCATAGTTATTTCAGTAATTTTAGCACGCATCAATGTATGACAAACCGCTCCCAGTGGAGAATTATTCAGGGTTAAAGACAAAATCTTCGAGGCTACAGTCCTGAATTCCCAGGCCAGTTTAGGCCCCTGGCAGCTGCACAAAACAGGATTTAAAAATAAGTGCATTTTATTTAATATTGTTTTCTTAACAATAAATTTGTAATGCAAGTATCATAATTTTACTGACATCATAACTGTAATCAAACTATATAAATTTCAAATGTAATGCGTTACATTACCGTGTTATCAGAAAATGTTTTATACTCAACTCAACTTGTCTTGTCTTTTGGACTGGTGACACTGCCATGCAGTAAAGAAGAGAGTGAGAGAGAGAGAGAGAGATCTGAGTAAATGACAATGGGTTGACAAGAAATGAAAAACGCATCTTAAAATACGTTTATTTTAATGCAACTGATGTGATTCTGATCAAAGTTGATAAACAGAGATCATCTATCTGACCTTCTAACTGTGTTGCTTTAAAAAAAAAAAGACCCTCAGTAATGTCAAAGCAAGCACAACTGTTCAACATCATAGTATGTCTTGAGCAACATTGGTCTTCTCATATACATTCAGATATATGTATATACCATATAAATAACAACACATTTATTCGAGTCAGTTCCATTTATAGTGACAGTGGCGATAAAAAAAACCCTGAGATGACACGAGGAAGGGATTAAGCTTGAATGGAAAACTATCAATGGAAAAAGATTCAAAACAGAACCCATCCTCTTCTGAGTGAAAGGTGAGTGAGATTATAAATCAATTCTTTTCTACAACTTTATACTATAAAAGGATGTCTGGTATGAACAAGAGTGCTGGAATGAACACAAGACAGCCTTTATGATTATATAGTGACAGTTCTTAGGTACAAATCTGCAGTCTCAAGGTGAGATAGTCCACTGGGATAAGTGTGAAGTAGATATAATCAGACGTAATCTTATCATTCAAAAGTCTAAACATGATAAGCAGACTACAGTCATCTTTTCCTAATTTGTGGAAAGTAGATGTATTTACAGGGTAATTCACATGTAATTGACAGCCTCTCAGTGTCTTCATTCACTTATTTCATGACAAGGTGAGCTGGTGAGCACAGATGTTCCCATCATGGCAGCCATCCAAATCAATTATTCCACTCTCAGCACAAATTAATTCTCCTGCTCTAATCAGAGGTGTGAATAGGTAAACATCACTCTCTACTGCTTTTCCCTCAAGATGGAGCACTGCATAAAATGACACACAAAAGTGGTGAGTGAGATGAGAGTGTCTGATTGGGATTGTGGCGTTGCTGCCCTCCCAAAAGGCAAAATGGGGTTAAATACAGTGCAGATTTCCCTGGTGGAGCGGCAAGTGCTCGCAAACACATCACAGATGCGTACCCTTGTTGACTCTTTCTGAAAGTGAACAGTTATGTTGTTTGTGCTGCGGTTTGATGGATTAGTTTAGGTAGAAATTGAAGGACCTGTTTTGATGTGAAGTTTGATCTGATGTTTGTTGAAACCGGGCAGCTGGAGTGGGGTTCAGTACAGACAGGGCTTCATGTGATGCAGACCTAGAAGACACTTTTGGAATAAAGACCTATTGTTTTTGCTTTCACACCTGGTTGTTTTCAGGAGGCGAGAGCTTTTTCACCTCAGGTGTGGAGGGGATGTCGCCTTACTTTCGTATGTGTGCACGTGTGTGTGCGTGCATGCGTGAGTGTGTGTGTGCGTGTGCGTGTGCGAGAGAGAGAGCGAGAGAGAGAGAGAGAGAGAGAGAGAGCTTTTGCGTTGACTCTAGCCACAAAAGGCAAACTTCAAAAGACAAACAAAGCTACTGACTTCCATTCAAAATAATCTCACTGCACAGTTTTGCTCCACAACTTCCTGATATTATTCCTGATCTTCAACAAAGCATAAACTCTCAGACATTAAAAAAAAATAATTTAATAAAATATATGTTTAATTAAATGTTATTTATTTATTTGCTTGTTAGGTTGTTTGTTTATTTGTTGTTTGTGTGTATCTATTTACTGGATCTTAACATAGATTTGTCATCTTATTATTATTACTTTTATTTATTTATTTATGTGATTACTTGTAATAATGAAAAATACTGAATGTCTAAATGTATTTATTTGTTATGTTGTCATGTCTTGGTTGTCTTCTTTTTGTCCTAAGGTTATATATACTTTTGCAGCTAACTGTACATAACAATACTTTCAAAACTGGCACTTCTCTTAGCCATTATTAACTAGCTAACAATCCCTTTCCCAGTTTAACTATAGGAGTCATGATCAATCATTTGCCCATAAAAGATCCTGATTTAACTGTCCTCAGCAGCTGACCCCACTTCCTCCACTACCACCCACAACACTCTGTCCACCAAGCATGAAGAGGACATTTAACACTGGCTAAAAGGATGCTTTAAGTGCCAGAGCGGTCTGAAGCATTAAGGCTGAGTACCAGGGCTGCTGCTGACGCAGTGTGGGCTGGCTAAGGATTCATTGCTGGCCGCCGCTACAGATGGCAGGCATTCACTCAGCCCTGGATCCACAGTACAAGATGGCTGGATTGGCTCACATCTCCCAACCACCGTCTGCACACATTAAAGATAGCCAGCCACTCAGGACATCTCGGCATGCACAAAAAACAAACTGTACCATCTTAAAGACTCTAGATTAAATATTTAACAGATTTATCAACACGGATTAAATCCAGTCTTCAGCTAAATTGCACTTTTGATGGACAGTCTCCATTGAAAATAATTTCAGGACAAGGTTTAAACTGCGTCTGGAATATCTTGTCTTTGTAACAGAACTTAAATGATCACTGTACATGATCCTCCTCCTTCTATGTATGAAGATGGTTATCTTTTGTCAGTCATGGTTGAACTCTTAATATCAGTGGCCCAGATTCTGTGAGTGACAGGCAGAGCTGATGTCAGTGTGGGAGAGAGACTCTGACCTGAACAGAAGGAGGCTGGGGCTCGCAGCACTCCCAGCTGAGGTGCCTGCTGGTGCAGATGGACCAGGGCTGGGACTTGGGCTCCGTGTGGGAGAGAGATGAGCTGGGATCTGCACTGAGCTGGAGGGCCACTTCAATCCTCCCTCGCCTCTTCAGTTTCTTCTGAG
This sequence comes from Prietella phreatophila, assembly GCA_025728095.1. Taxonomy (NCBI): domain Eukaryota; kingdom Metazoa; phylum Chordata; class Actinopteri; order Siluriformes; family Ictaluridae; genus Prietella; species Prietella phreatophila. The sequence continues at coordinate 16,181,534 of JAOUWY010000054.1, read as the reverse complement.
GCTCTGAGTGCAGCACCAACCACCTACAATTAAAAAAAAAGAAGAAGGAAAAACATTGAAACATAATATGAAGGTGGGTGATTTTAGAAGTAAGATAAAAAAGAGCTTATATACTGTAGGCATATCTCACATTGCTGAAACAGTCCTTAGAGAAGCTGTCTTTATAAGTCATACAAAACAGTATAGCAGTGTGGAATACAGTCCATAGAAAGTGCAATATAAAGATTCTATACCAGCAGAGGGAGCACAAATGCACACCACAGACACACTATAGACTCATCTTTAATATAAGAGCCCCACAAAAAATTTACACATATATTTGTATACTTGCTTTGCTCACTTGAGGCTTAAAATCATTATTACTTTTTGATATTAATATCAAACTCATATTGCACCATGATCATATTTTAATATGAATATCGATGCCTTCACATAACATCATCTTTTCCAAAAACTCACTTTTTCATACCGCTGTTCATATGGACATCATCCAACAGGACATCTATGGGCCCTGGAACTTGATGAACAGATTCTGACCTGTGTTTGTGCATAACAATCAGGGTCATGACCATATGGCTGTCCCGTGACTTGGTGATGTCCAGTGCAGTGAGAAGGTCACCACTGCAGTGAAAGTGTTTCATGCATGACTGGGGTATAATAAACAAAATATCTTAGCCCAGAAGTGGTGAGCTTGGTTAGATGGTAAATTTAGTTGGTTAATGTTAAAGATATTTGTTATAGTATATCAACTGTCAGTTTGGGTGGAATATTGTGTTAATTTAGTAATTTATTTGTTATTTACAGATATCCATGTGTGACTGATATTTTGATATTTTACTGGATGGTTGCCCCACCCTTCCCCCAAGGAATTTGCAAGTTCTCAATCATGTCTGGGACAACACGGACGGGATATGGTTACATGTAATTTTCCACTGCAAGCACGATCAGCTGACCTTTCTGTCTCCCTGTAGCACTGTCTCAGGTGTCTTACATTACAGACTTTGCAGTTTATTGCTCTGGCCACATATGCATTCCTCATGCCTCCCTGCAGAAGGCCTATGGCATGTTCACAAAGCAGGAACCCTAGGCATCTTTCTTCTGGTGTTTTTCAGAGTCAGTAAAAAGGTCTCTTTAGTGTCCTGAGTTATTGTAACTGTAACCATAATTGCCTACCACCTGTAAACTTTTAATGTCTTAATTTTATGTGCTATTGCATGTGCAATAATTGTGCATCAATTGTTTATTGTTCATTTAACAAGCATGAAAAACATTGTTTAAACCCTTTCCAAGAAAGGTCTGTGAAGCTTATTTGGATTTTGCAAAATGATCTTTAAAATACAGTCTCCTGAAAAAGGGATGTTTCTGTATTTGCTCAGTTTAGATCAGCTATATGATTTTTGTATATGAATTAGAAGGAAATGGTTGTTTACTACTAAAGCTCAATTTGCACAGGATTAGTTTAACCTGCAGTTATTTTTACAAGCAATTTTATAGAAAGTAAATGACTCTATAAACTTCAACCGCATGGGAACACGCAGTCCAGAAAAGGTTTGGACAACCAACATACATTACCAGTTTGCACAGGATTAAAATCACAGAGAAGCTCTGGAAATTATTAGATTACTCAACCTCCCCATATAAAACTAGTCCTGTCCAAATGGCTCATAAGTTAAAATGACAATGAAATAAATTTTGTACCTTAGTGGATGAATTATTGTATGTGGATTATAAGAGGATGATTAATTGTGATAAATAATTGTAATTTTATTACTCTGCAAAAAAATATTTTACCCATTATCTTGATTGGGAAGATTTTTTTGCTTGATAATTCTGTGACATCTCAGTGATTATTGATAATTCTATGACATCCATCCATCCATTTTCCATACCTCTTATACTACAATGGTTGCTGGAAGCGTGGAGCCAGGGAACTTAGAGCACATGGTGGGGGACACCCTGGATGGGGTGCCAACCCATCACAGGGCACAATCGCACACACATTCACAGACAGTTTGGAAATGCCAATCAGCATGTCTTTGGACTGGGGAATTAATTACCAAGAGGAAATCCCCAAAGTATGGGGAGAACACGCAAGCTCTGCACACACAGAGCGGAGGCGGGATTCGAACTCCCAACCCTGGATATGGGCGACAAATGTGCTAACCACTAAGTCAACATGCTTATTTTCATATTTCTATGTTCCAATGTCCTGAAGCCTGTTGCAATATCTCCTTGAGCTTGGGAGCATAATTAGAATTAACTAACAGGACTAGGAATTTTTTAGTGCCCTGTAATGAGTTGGCACAACATCCAGGGTGTCCCCCACTTTCCTCCCTAAGTTCCCTGTTGTGTTTATCAAATGAGCTCTTTAAAATCCCTTTACTCTGTAAATCTCTGTAAATATCTAAAATTAAAACTTCAACAGAGTAAAGGGATTTTAAAGAGCTCATTGGGCATTATCTATATGTACAAATATTTGTTTTTAATGTGGTAATGTTATTCCTTTAGCTTATGTCAAGCTAAAAACATATCTTGTATTATTGAAACCTCAACAAATTAAAGGGATTTAAAAGAGTTCACTTGATATACACTAGTTAATCAAGTAAACTATACAGTGAAATGACATTTAACAATGAAATCCATGTGTAACTTGAAAGTGGTTACCCCTCTATGACATCACATTGTTTATGTCATCATCAAAAATTATCATTTTGTTCCACAATGATGTTTCATAATTCTGTGATGTTATACAATAATATTTTTGATATTTCTATGTGCCACAGTCCTGAAGCCTGTTGTAATAATATCTCCTTGAGCTTTGAGCATAATTAGAATGAACTAACAGGATTAGAAATATCCAGGTAACAAGAAAATGCAAAAAAAGAACACTATCTCTAATAACTACTTTCAAGTTACGCATGGATTTCATTGAAAAAATGCCTTTTCACTGTATAGTTTACTTGGATAACTTGTGTATATCAGATCAGCTCTTTTAAATCCCTTTATTCTGTTTTAATAATAGAAGATGTGTTTTTAGCTTGACATAAGCTAAAGGAGATATATTACTATATTAAAAAGGAATATTTGCACATGCAAATAATGCCGATACACTATACCCCATCATAACAGATTAGTTAATACTTGTACCTTTCACAAGACTAGCTTTAAATGGTTACAAAATCAATTATTTTTCATGTATTAATGTAAGTGGCTCATGTATTTATTTTCATGTCACATTGCTAAATGCTGCATGTTCTCTCCCTGACTGTGAGCTATATCGGCCTGCTGGACGCCTCTGCGGCCCTTCCATCTTGGAGAAAAGTCCTGACATGAGAACAACGTTGTTGTGGTGGATGATGCACAAATTTCAGACAGAAAGAAAAGCAAAATGAGCGTTTAGCTGTGAGTGTGAATTGCCTTTCGCACCAGACAGATTTTCTGATCCCATTATGGCTCCAGCTAGCGTTTTAGTGCAAATTTCTCAGCGCTTGTGTAGATTGCACATGCTCCCGGTGCCTAATGAGGGAGCATTAGCCAAGGGAGAAGCAGTAATTAGACCAAGCGTCAGAGAGGAGGACAGATGGCATGCAAAGACAAGTCTTTTTCCTTCAGACTTATTGTCCCACTCCTTCAAGGGATGTCAAGACATACAGCTTTTATTCCAGCTCATCATACTTTTTATACACTAATTACAAAACAGTTTACTTTGTGAAGCTAAATGGGTTTGACGTATTGCCTTAAATACAATTTGTTTGATATTAGGGAGTGACTACTGTTTCATTAGATTGTTTTTGATCTCAGGCTGGGGGAGGCCAGCTGCGCACACACACACACTCACACTCACACACACACACACACACACACACACACACACACACACACACACACACACACACAC
>JAOUWY010000054.1:16085411-16095434 GCA_025728095.1 Prietella phreatophila | reverse complement strand
GCATTTTACTGTGCTGTTCACACTACACGACTTCCAACGTCGAAATATCACTGTGCTGTTCACACTACACGACTTCCCATGTCAAAAAATCCCTGTGCTGTTCACACTACACGACTTCCAACGCCGGCATATCACTGTGCTGTTCACACTACACGACTTCCAACGCCGGCATATCACTGTGCTGTTCACACTACACGACTTCCAATTTTGGCAAACATGACTTGCTGTCTTGTAATCGGGAGTCTTGAAGTCGTTGTGGTGTTCACACTACGTGATTGCTCGGTGACAGGGAGTCACACGCTACATGATCTGACAACGACTCTATCACCTGACTACTCTATCTGGTGTCAAAACTATGCTTGGTCACAAAAACACACGTGAGAATTGACACGGTTATATGACACAAAAACCATGCACAAAACAGGAGTTGTATATTTGAAGATGGACGTAGGACAGAAACAAGCGGTGCGAGCTGTTTGCGTGATGATGTGTTGAGGAGACCTATTATATTATATTTATTATTAGCCTATTATATTATATTATGATATTATGTTATATTATGAGCATGCCAAATATCTATCTGTAATTGAGAAGTTCACACATAACGATCGACTGCTGATTGGGAGCTCTGACTGCTTGCTGATTTGCCTCCGATCAAAGGATTTTGTCAGCAAGCTCTGCAACTTGCAAACCGAGCTTAAAATCATGTAGTGTGAACTAGGCTTAAATCGGGTGCAAACTGTACGATTTTTAATAGTCCTTTGCAACTGTTGCTTGTCAGACTGTATGCCCTGCTGTAAGCCATGTCACACTATAGGAACTCAGTTGTCATTAATGTCAGACTGTATGACAAAAAATAGATGCGAAAAACGGACACACGCAAGAAGACTCGTACGGAGTAGGAGAAGCCACGCTACAGGACCGTGCCTCAAATCTTCTGACACTGCCAGACTGTAATCGGAGGAAATATTTTATTGCAGTGACCATTAATCAGCTGTCAGGGAACATGTCAAACTAGCGATCAAAGACTACAGATTTTGGCCTAGGATTATAGGAATCTTTTAGGGTTCTCAAAATGTGTCTCAGACGACCAAATCATGGCCAAAATCGTACAGTGCAAACCGAGCTTAAGGGAAGTTCATTCCACAACCTACATGCCAGAACAGACAAGAACCTTGATGCGTGTGATGTCCAGTCATCAAAATAAAAAATAAAAATCAAGGATTCCGTTTCAGAGCTTAATTTAAAAATATCTCGAACTGAAAACTATTATTGAAGCATTTTGCATTAATGTTTATTAAGTACCTCAATGACTGTTCTTATACTACTATAAATGAGTAAACATTTTCTTCTGTTTTTTTTTTCTCAGTAAGGGGAAATATGTGCTTGGTATTCACACATAAGCTACAGATGGGGAAAATTTTTGGAAAATTATGCTGAGAAAATCTGGAATTTTACTTTAAGAAACATATTAACAATGTGTAAAATCAATGCTTTTCTCCAGGAGGGAATGCAGAAGGAGCTTTTGACATTGATCAAAAGACAGGAACCATCCATGTGGCTAAGTCATTGGACAGGCTCACCCAGGAACAATATCAGCTTGTGGTGAAGGCAACGGACCAGGGCTTTCCCCAACTCAGTGACCTCTGCCCCATTAACATCCATCTTAAGCTGTCTGAGCACACAGCACCCAAGTTCACCCAAGATGAGTACTTCACTGAAATAAGTGAAACCAGTGCTTTGGGCTTTCCAGTGCTATCTGTCTCAGCTAGCTGTCCTTCTGCTGTGAACTACAGGATCAAAGATGGTGACCCTAATGGAACTTTCCACATCCATTTCAACTCTGGACTGCTATCTGTCCAAAAAGCCCTCAATTTTGAAGAGTGCATCTCTTATCGACTTCAAATAAGAGCCACAAATACAGCAGGGGTCTCATCAGATGCAGTTGTTTATGTGTACATCATAGATCAAAATGACAATGCCCCTGTTTTTCTTCAGGGCAGTTACTATGGGCAGATCAGTGAGTCTGCACCTATAAACAGCATGGTAATGGGAGAGAACAACACCCCACTGGTCATTAAGGCCTCAGATGCTGACAAGGATTCTAACGCTCTACTGATCTTCCAAATCCAAGAGCCTGACGCAATGAAAATATTTAAAATAGATCCAAGCATGGGCACAATCTCGCTGATATCTGCACTTGACTTTGAGACTGCACCTGAATTTAGCTTCACGGTTCAAGTGCGGGACTCGGGAGAGCCCTCTTTAAGTGCTTTCAAACCATGTGAAGTCACCGTTCATGTCCTGGATTTTAATGACTGTTCTCCTAAGTTCACACTACCTGTCTATACAGCTTCCATCATGTCCCCTGTTTTTAAAGACATGGAAGTCATCCAAGTAATGGCCCATGATGCAGATTCATTGGTCTTGTACAGTACTGGCAATCACAATGATGCATTTAAAATACATGAATCAACTGGAAAAATCTCAGTGAATAATGAGTCTGACTTTCAATCCTATTATGAGCTCAAAGTTATAGCTTCAGATGGTGTATACAAAGACACCACTTTAGTAAATATCAATGTCACTCAAATGAAAAGGACTAGTCTAAAGTTTGAGGACAGGATTCATGTTGGTACTGTACTTGAAAACACTACATCTATTAAGACCTTAACTGTGCTCAGAGCCATGGGCAGCTATCTCAATGAACCGTTGATCTACTCAATTCTGAACCCAGTCGATAGGTTTTCAGTGGTTCAGTCTTCAGGCGTATTGCAGACGACTGGCATTGCCTTTGACCGGGAGGAACAGGATGAGTATGATGTTGCTGTGGAGGTCCGAGATATGAGAAATCCACAACGTATAGATGTGACTTATGTCAAAATCTATGTAGATGATATCAATGACAACACACCCATCATATCAAACCTTCCCCATACTCTTATGATATTTGACGAGACAGAACCAGGGGATGTTCTCTTCCAAGTGCTGGCAACTGATAAAGACACTGGTGAAAATGGATCTATAATATTTGCACTAGAGGAGGATTTCAGTCTCTTCAGGATTGATCCCTATCTTGGAGATGTATCTCTTCAACGACCCCTAGACTACGAGACATTGAACAAGTATGTGCTTAATGTAAGAGCTTCAGATGAAGGAGAGCCTAGTCTGTCAACAGTAGCAGAGCTATATGTCCAAGTCCAAAACCGTTCCCATCCGATATTTCAAAGTCTATTTTACCCTTTACGCCTACCTGAGAACATTCCTCCCTTCACAAACATCCTGCATGTGCAAGCAAGAAACCCAGAGGGATATCGTCTAATCTACAACCTCGAAGAAGAAGAAAATGCCACACAATATTTTCACATTGATTTCAAAACTGGTATGTTAAGTGTCACTGAGTTTTTAGACTATGAGTCTCAGACAAATCACCTGTTGACCATTCGTGCCACAGACTCTGTAACTGGCTCTTTTAGTGAGTCCAAAGTACAGATAGATGTTGAGGACATCAATGATAATACTCCTGTTTTGGAGAAGATTACCTACAAAGCAGAATTGTTAGAAGGTCTACCAGTCGGCTCATCTGTAATACAGGTCTCAGCTTTTGACAGAGACTCAGGTAGAAACAAAGACTTAACCTATGAAATAGTTGACACAGGAAAAAACGAAACAGAATTTTTCAAAATCAATCCACTCAGTGGACTTTTGCTAACATCACAGGTCTTGGATTATGAGACCACACAAGCATTCCATCTGAAAATCATAGTCACAGACAATGGCACTCCACCCCTCAGCAGTGAAGCTCAAATTATTGTGAATGTTATAGATGTCAATGACAACCCTCCAAACTTCAGTGAGTCTCAGTATCGAGCCTCATTGGATGAAATGGCCACCTGTGGACATGTTGTGATCAAAATCCAGGCCTCAGATCCTGACAGCAAGGACAATCTGCAGTATAAAATTCTCTCAGGTAATGAAGGAAGGTACTTTGCTATGAATGAATCCTCAGGTCTGATCTCATTTTCTAATGTTTGCAAGAGAAATTTGCATCCTTTTTACAATCTTACTGTGGCTGTTTCGGATGGCGTGTTCCAAACGACTGCTCCAGTAAATATTGATATGACCAGCAGCAACAGGCATAACCCATACTTTAGCCAGGATGTTTATGAAGCCGAACTGGCTGAGAATGCAGAGGCTGGAACACGTGTAATTCGCCTGGCTGCTATTGATCCTGACAATGGTCCATATGGCAGCATAGATTACACCATTATCAACAAGCTAGCAGATGAAAAGTTCAATATTGATGGTGAAGGACAAATTGTGACCTCTCAGCCTTTGGACAGGGAGAATCCCTCACAAAGAGTGATTGCCATCAAGGTCATGGCTAAGGATGGGGGAGGAAGAGTAGCGTTTTGTACTGTGAAGATCATTCTCACAGATGAGAATGACAATGCACCTCAGTTCAAAGCCTCTCAGTACCAGGTGTCTATTAAGTCCACAATAAATAAAGGTTCTCCTGTTATTCAAATAATGGCTTATGATGCTGATGATGGCAAGAATGCAGATGTCACTTATGCAGTGGATGAAGCTGAGGAAGTGACTGAGGAGGTGATTGAGATTAATCCCTTTACTGGTGTGGTTAGTGTCAAAGAGAGCCTGGTTGGTATGGAAAACAAGATCTTTAATTTCAAAGTCCAGGCTCGGGATGGAGGAATTCCATTTTACAACTCTACCGTGCCAGTCCAGGTTAAAGTAATCCCTCCAGAGGTCCCTCTTCCAAGGTTTACAGAACCACTATACACATTCTCAGTGTCTGAGGAGTTCCCCATTGGCTATGAGATAGGTACAGTCAAGGCTGATGCTGACACACCACTCATATATAGCTTAGTAGATGGCAACACTGTGGAAAGCAACAGAGACCAAGTGTTTGCTCTTGATGAAGACACTGGAACCCTTGTGGTGCAGAAAAATATTGACTATGAGAAAACCAAGTGGTATCAGATTGATGTTATTGCTCAAGGTAGTCACACTGGCACAGGAATAGCTTCTCTAGTATCTGTTAACATCCAGGTTCAGGATGTAAATGACAATCAGCCCAACTTTGATGCTGACTTGTACAAAGCTATACTGGCTGAAAATATGCCTGCGGCTACCACAGTGATCCAGGTGACAGCTAATGATCCAGATAAAGATACTAATGGAGAGGTGACATACACTCTGAAGCCAGACACAGATTATATCAGTGACATATTCAACATTGACTCACAAACTGGCTGGATAACCACCATGAAGGAGACAGACTGTGAATTCAAACAATTCTACAGGTTCTATGTGGTGGCCACTGACCACGGAGGCAGTGTCAGGCTCTCCTCATCAGCTCTTGTGGAAGTGACAATCACTGATGAAAATGATAATCCACCTCAGTTCACAGAGGAAGTCTATCACGGGTCTATCATTGAGAACAGCAGGCCTGGGGAGCTGATAGTCATTCTGACAACTACAGATAACGATGTGTCACCTGAGAACAGACAAGTCACATGCTATATAACAGGTGAGTACCATCATAGTCCTAGCAGTCAAGCGAAATAACTGTAAACTCATCCAATCAGTCAATCATGTGACATCAGTGTAATGCTTATATGTCATCAAGTCAAGTCAAAAGCGTCAGTTAATCTTTACATCAAACATCAGATTGTAGAAAATAATTTTTTATCTTAATGACAACCTATATGGTGTAGATGTTGATGGCAGATTGGCTGGTTTGAGTACTTCAGAAATGGCACATCTATAGGCAGAAATGCTTTGTTGATGCGAAAGGTCAGTGGAGAATGGGCAGACTGATTCAAGCTGACAGAAAAGCTATGAAAACTCAAATAACGACTCAAATAACCACTCTTTACAACCATAGTGAGCAGAAAAGCATCTTGGAATGCACAATATGATGAACCTTGAGATGAATGTATTACAACAGCAGAAGACCACATTGGGTTCCACTCTTGTCAGCCAAGAACAGAGATCTGAGACTACATTGAACACATGCTCACTGAAACTGGGCAGTTGAAAATTGGAAAAACATTGCCTAAACCAGTCTAGCCATTCTCCTTAGACCTCTCTCATTATTAAGGCATATCTGCCTACAGAACTGCTAATAACTAGATGGTTTTTTTTTCATTCTGTGTAAGTTCTAGAGTTGTGTTTGAAAATTCCAGATATATTCTGAAATATTCAAAGTAGCCCATGCCTTGGTCATTGTCACCCAGATGACATTTTTCACCATTCTGATGCTTGATGTGAACATTAACTGAAGCTCTTGACCTGCATTTGTGTGATTTTATACATTCCACTCTTGCCACACTGATTGGATAATTGAATGATTAAGCAGGTATATGGGTGTTCCTAATAAACTGATTGTAGTCTTAAACTTGCATTATTCAATGAGTCAGTCAAATTGTTTCTGGACACAATTTAAATATTCATATTTTGTGCCTAAATTCTTTAAAGATGGAGACCCACTGGGACAGTTCTCAGTCACTGTTGTGGGAGAACAGTGTAGAATTTCTTCAAAAGGGTCACTGGATAGGGAAATGAAAGACAAACACACCCTCAAAGTAATAGCCACAGATGGAAAGTTTCAAACTGCTGCTACAGTAGAAGTTCATGTTCTTGACAGCAATGACAACAGTCCATTGTGTGAACAAGTAAGTCATGCATTATTATTCAAGAAGTACACAAAATTAATGTGTTAAAACTAAAAGAAAATTTCTTATTTAACTGAAATATAGAATGGAAACCTGTGTGCTGTTATTAGCTGAATTTAACAAAATGAATTTAATGTAAAATATCCTGTTCATAATTCTTCCAGTTGCTTTACACTGAAGCAGTCATGGAGAATTCCCCATCAGGACTCTTCATCTTGAAGATCACTGCCTCTGATCCAGATATTGGCACAAATGGACAAGTCTCTTTTACTCTTCATGGGCCAAATGCAGACAAGTTTCATCTTCATTCCGTAACTGGTAAAATTATTATTATATAGTCTGCTTTCATTAAATTCTCTTGATTGTGTACAATAGATAACACTAGAGAGTCTAGTTATTTAAAGACTCACTCCTTTGAAAACTTAGCGTTTACATCACTGATTGTATAATTTTTCTTCAACTGATCTGGTGCTTCCTGTTTAAACTCATTATCTCCCTAGAATGGCATACCAGGTTCCCAAGATCAAATCTATATAGTTATGAATTATGTTAAAGATCATCTGGGGCATGAAGGTTTATTAATAGTATATTGCTAAAATAGTATGTTGTGTAGATAGGCTGCCAAAAAAACCTAAAATACCTAAAATAACTTTTTTGGGGGAAAAATTTCAAAATTTCCTTGTTGAAAACTTTGAGATGTTTATATTCTTTGTTACTGCATAACATTTCTCAGTAAGTCATGATATAATCATGTCTTTGTCATAAACAGGTGAGCTGTTCACTCTTGCCTTCTTGGACCGGGAGAAGGAAACAGAGTATGACCTGGTCGTCAAGGCGACTGATGGAGGAGGACGTTCATGCCAAGCAGACATTATACTTAAGGTGCAGGATATAAATGACAATCCGCCACGGTTCTCCAGTGACCACTATGAGATAATGGTGTTTGACAACACCACTGTTAGAACACCTATTACAGTCATCTATGCCAAAGACCCAGACACGGGTATGTACCCAAGTTCTGTACATGTGTTCATGTAAAATGGCTGTAAAGCACAATGATTCAAATATAATCCAATTATCTAGTTGTCTCATGAAGCGATGAGACGATGGTTTCCACGATGGTTTTCATGAACAAAATTGAACAAGAAGTTCATATGAATTAGAGTTTGCTAAATGCATTTATTTGATGGCTCTATGACAGATCAGAATGAAGCAGAGAGAAGGTGTGCTGTGTTTGATCTAGGATTGAGAGTTGTACAGAGAAACACTAAAGGAGTGTCATGACACACCTTGTGATGTGTGGGAACATGCATAGGATACAGGATCTACTGTGGCTCCTTGCCCTGGGCAACCTTGACGCATACAAAACAATTTGAACAGTTTTTTTTTTTTTAAATAATGAGATTTTTATCACATTTACAGATTGAAACACAAATGTTAGCTTCACTAAGACAAACCATTCGACACACTGTAAAAAAAAAAAGTTTTTTATAAGGACTTATTTAACTTTAAAAACTCCATCAGCTGAACAAAAGAATACATATTGGGAGACATGTGACCTTACTCAGTAAACTGAGTTAAGTGAACAACTTTGGTTAAAAGTTGAGTAAACTCAAAAAAGCTGTGCAGCAAGTTGCCTTGAAATTTTAAGTTAAGTGAACTTTTTTCTTCTTCTTCTTCTTTTTTTTATAGTGCAGTTCTGATTGAATTAATATATTTTCAATTTCTATTCTGGCCATAGAACAGGAGAAGAACTTTACATTCTTTATCTAAGATGTTGTCTTCTCACACTTTACCAGGTATAAACTCAGAAGTGAGGTACTCCCTCCAAGGAGCAGACAGTGGTTTCTTCTCTCTGGATGAAACTTCGGGTATTTTGCGCCTAGAGCATTCTCTGGCTGATGAGGCTCAAGCTACCTTTGAGTTGAGAGTCAAAGCCACGGACAGAGGTCTCCCTAATCACCTCTTCTCTGTAGCCAAGGTCACTGTGCATGTAGTCGATTTGAATGACTACCAGCCTGTGTTCCAGAGCTCTGAGTACATGGCCGAAATCCCAGAATCCTTGCCTGTGGGGACAGAGGTAATTAGTGTTTCTGCCCAAACAAGAGATGGCACTGGCAGCGAACCTGTCCGATACTCCATCATCTCTGGCAATGAGGACGGAAGATTCGAGATTATCTCTGATACAGGTGAGGCTATTTTATATTTCATATATGTCTGGTATTAAGCTGCATTGGCTGGTCAGCATAATGAACATAATATGAGAAATAGTCCCCTGAGCGATTACATATTTAAGGGTATCTCACATTGGAAATGCATAAAAATTATGAATTTGATTATTATTTAATGACAACTCTAGCTATACAGTATGTTGCATATATACTGCTATCTGGAATTTGTAATTAACTTGATTTATTCCTGTAGCCTATAACAATTAGATTTTTAGAATAAATTAGAAAGGATATGAAAATAATGCAAAACTAGTAATAATTTTATTACATTTCATTAGTTATATGATGTATACTGTATGTAATCTTCACAAATGTAAGATATTCTAATTTATGTTGAATTTCCTGCAAACAATATATAACAAGCAGCAAAAGTACTATGTTTCATGCAAGTAAATACTAATCAACGATTCAGCTACAGAATGTAACATCATTACATTTAAATATGACCTTTGTGCAAAGAGTATTTCACAATCCATAAACAGCAAAACAAAAATAGGATTGCAAAATACTAAAAGAGATAGGGAGCGTAGACTCTTTTGTCTTCTATTGCCCTCACACTTAAGTTATGCTGCACCTAGAGAGCCTGCCAAGCTTCTTGGGGATTAGTAAGGGCAGAACTGGAGAGCCTGTACTAACTTGTTTTTGAACTGTTTGGATTCTCTTTCATTTTATATCTTTTCTTTACCACCTATTAAAGCTCCATCCAACTCCAAATCTGCTTTTCCTTATCTCGCTATCTGTGTTTTATTTTTCTGACATGACTTTTCTTTCTGAATTTAGACTATTTATTTTGGCATTTTTCAAACAATTCAGAATTGTTAGACTACTAAAGATATAAGTCATTAGATAATAATAATAATAATAATAATAATAATAATAATAATAATAATAATAATAATAATAGTTATTATTATTATTATTATTATTATTATTTTCCATTTTGTCACGGTGTGAAAAGTGAAGGTAGAAGCAGGTGCAGATTTTAACATTTAATACAAACGAGCAGACTACAAACATACACTAAGACAACCAGGCAAAACACTATGGCATGAAACAAAACACTATGGCATGAAACAAAACACTATGGCGAGAAA
>JAOUWY010000054.1:16065336-16084398 GCA_025728095.1 Prietella phreatophila | reverse complement strand
AGTATTTTACTTATTTATTCATTCATTTATCACCAAAGAAAGATTCGCTTCTACACCCTATTCTGGATCCTCCCTGGATTCACTCTGGATTAATTGCCAAGATAACATTAACTACTTTACCTTAAGCCTCTACAAAAATACAAGGGGTGGTACCAGCCTACTTACAATGAAATTCCTACATGAGAGTTATGTATGTGCGTGCACCTGCTGACCTGTTCGCCCACCCTAGGGTTGCACCACGTGATGAGAGCCAAAGGGCTGGCTTGCTGTTGCTGCCATGCACGCTTTAAATATAGGGTTCTTTGCATATTCAAAATCTGTACAATCTTGCCATGGCGTTTTAATACTAACCAAGATTCAAAATGCAAACATGCAAAGAAATAGAGATGTATGCATGACTTAAGCCAACTTTTTCAACTTTCCTATGATATACATTGGGGTGGATTATCTAATGGGCATTATAGGCATGGGCCCACAATGGCAACAAGCCACAATTCTTCTGGAGACTTTGACTGTCACTCTTGTTTCTTATTTTTCCAGCAAAACCCAGCAGCCTTCGTTCCGTTTTTTGTCTGAAAAGTGTTTCTTGCATCATATGCTGCTTACTCTACTGACATACAAAATTTTTCTGTAACATTTAATTTTATTTTTGGAAAATAAATTGATTTATCTAAAATTGTAAACTTTAAAATGTTTTTTGCACTGACTTGTTAATGTAGACATAAAATAAAATATATATAAAAAAAGATTGTGCAAAAAAAAAATAGGGTGCCTAAAACTTTTGCACAGTACTGTATATATTGGTTCTTCTATGTACTCTTTACTAAAGATCATTTTCCCACACATTTAAGAAGAAATGGCATGTACATGTGCGCTTATCACTTTACAAGCTAAAAGATATTTTTGACCAATTTCACTGTTCAGTTATTCAGAGGAGCCTACTCAGAAAGCACACATCAGCATATCCCTTTGGCAAAAAAAAAAAAAAAAACACTAGTTACATTTATGTTTAATTAATAAAATATTTCATTGCTAACTGAAGTCAAATTTAGGCAAATATAGTAAATGAAAAGTGGCCTATTTTCAATCCAGCTGTTTAACTGAGATTAAGTAAACCAGTTATTAATGTAAAATGGTTTAGGTAAATTGTGGTTCCATCTGTAATCAGTTTTTTTAAATTCCACCAATACTTACCAAAAACCAAATACTTTGGTTTAGATTCATTGCTCGAAAGTTGCTCGATTCAGTGAGTATTTCTGTCTCTGTGCACATTTTCATTGGAAAGAGTTAGCATTTAATCCCCAATTCTAAACTTGGAACCTTGGACTACAGAAGAATTTTCCTTCTCAAAGACACCTGATTAAACACACTATACAATGACCAGGTTTAGTACAATGATTAAGATTTAGTAGCTGTCTTTGAGGAAGGAAATCCCCAATGATCCTGCCCTGTAGAACTGATTCAATCTGTAAACATTTGTGCTGACTTGCCCATGAAGACATTTTAGTCTGTAACTATATGAAATCTAGACACTGATAGATACATATTTCATGCATGCTGGAAAGCCAAGATCATTCATCACCTACACGTTTCTCAGCTTAAAGCATTCCAATATGTAACTGGATGTCATTGATAGTGAATCAGTAAATTAAATTTTTCATTTGAATTAAACTTTGCTTTGAATCAGCCTAGTGCACAATAGGTTTTCTCGCACACTATACTGTACATACTGTACTTTTTATCCAACAAAGGGAGCAAATGGATTTCTATCCTTTGATCTTGAAGAAATGCTCCAAGTAATTTTGTTATTCTATGCTGCAGGTGTGTTGTGGGTGAAGGCTCCTCTGGACTTCGAGCTCCGTCGTGAGTATTACCTGTCAGTGGAGGGGACACGAGGCAAAGCATCACTGTCTGACATTGCTATGGTTATTATCAATATCACCGACATCAACGACAACCCTCCAGTCTTCAGCCGTGGAGACTACAGTGCAGAGATTGCTGAAAATCTCCCGCCTGGAGACACAGTTATGCAGGTATCTTTGCAAGCCTCCCTCACCTGTCAGTGCTGCCTAACGATAATGTTATCAAATGAGCTCAGGGCCAATGGGCTTCCTGCTCCAACCTGCCTTTCTCTCATGCCTCTGGATTTAGTGACAGTTACATATACATGAACATGTTCAACCAGTCTGACAGTCTCACATTTCTCATTTCATTGTAGCAGTTATTTCTCATGCTGACATTATTCAAACTAAATGCTAACATATTGTCATTTTGTAGTAATTGATTAAATCCAAATAACATGGCGATCTCATAAAAATAACTATTGATTGGGAAGCACAATGTTCGTATCCCAGAATTCTCACTGAACTAATATTGTGAGAATGTGAACTAAACTATAATGTAGCAGAGCTTTTAAACAGCTTAAGCCACCCACAATAAGGTTTCCATAAGGTATTATTTGCTGACAGCAGACCGATCTCTCTCTCTCTCTCTCTCTCTCTCTCTCTCGCTCTCTCTCTCTCTCTCTCTCTCTCTCTCTCTCAGGTGGAAGCTGTTGACCTTGATGGACCACAGAACAACCTCATCCGCTACTCCATTGTGAGTGGCGACCCATGGCAGCAGTTCAGCATTGATCCTCAGTCAGGACACATCAAAGTGAGATCCATGCTTGACAGGGAAGAGGTGAGCTCATTCATGCTTCAAGTAAAAGAAGGCAGAAGTAATGAGACTTCTTTCGACTAGTTGCATCTTTCTTCAACTGACCAGACTTGTTTCCTATAGTTTTAATTACCATATTTGCATCTTAAGCTGGCTCACTGTACACAATAGAGCATGTGTGATTGCAGTGTCACAAATAGGCTGTGTTAATCCTCTTGACATGTGTCTTTCAGATTGTACACTATTCCTTGACTGTGCAGGCTGCTGATCAGGGGCAGCCTTCCCTGTCCTCGGCTGTCCAAGTGACAGTCACACTGTCTGATGTCAACGACAACCTGCCCGTCTTCTCTCAGACCAGCCACAACCTTGTGCTACAGGTATGGGAGGATATTCATATTTGTTTTGAGATAACACTGGCTTAAAGATTTGGACACAGTGTACTAGACAGCAGTCTGAACCATGCCTAATAAATCAACAGACCTGCTCTAGTGCCATTTTGTCTGCCATTTTGTCTGCTATTTTGTCATCTAATCACAGGGCCAATTTTGCTGTTTTGGAAACTCTTTTCACATTCATTTACCTCCACCCAAGGTGTCTTCTCAGTGTCCAGTTTATTTGGCACAGTGGGGTAGTTAGGGGGTAATAGTGAGGTTTATCTCTGTCTGCTGAGCACTTTGTTTCAGTTAGGTGCTCCAGTTGAATTAGCTTGAGTGGAGCACAAAGAGGCACATATTCAGGCTAAATTACATTTTAATACATTCTTGGACTTTTTTTATACAGTGTACTATGGAGTCACATGGTTATGACTCCAAATTCTAAAATGTATCCCTCAGCGAGACCTACAAATGTGTCTGAGTATTTGAGTGTTGTGAGCTGTTCTTAAATGTCTTTCTTAATGTTAGATTGTCAATATTTAGAAAACATTAATATTACAAAAAAAAATCTTGAATCAATGTAATACATTATCACTTATTGCTAATAGTGTATAAGTTTGAATAGATTGTGTTAATCTTTCTATTTCATAGAAACATCCTATTCTGCTTTCAGAGCCTATACTATTGGTGTTAAATGACAGAATATGGAATATGATAAAAATTAATAACCATACATTATGGCCTTACAAAAACACTGATTTGGTCTGGGTCAATTTTAATATAAGCCACAATGATTTTGTATGATAATAGTAGATAATAAGAGGAGCACTGCCTGGAATTTTAACAACAGAAAACTGAGGCATAATTATGCTAGTTTTAGACATAATTATGTTTTTAATCATGTTTAATTATGTTGCAGGAAGAGGAAGCTGTAGGCAGTAGCATTCTGCAACTGTTGGTCAGTGACAGGGACACACCTCAGAATGGACCTCCGTTTACTTTCCATATTGTCGCTGGAAATGAAGGCAGACACTTCCATGTAGACCAGGGGGGTCTTCTGTCTCTGTCCTCCTCACTTCGGAAGAGAGAAAAGTCTCAGCATGTGCTCAAAATTCAGGTATTATGATGTTGAGTTAAAACTGATTTTGATGTATGACAATTTTTTTTAAATCTCACTCACACCAGTAATTTTTGTGAGAAAAAAACTCAAACTACCTATTGCAAATCTACTAATACAGTTTGTTATATAATAGCTAATACTTTGAATATCTATGTAGGTCACTGACAGTGGCCACCCACCTCTCTCCTCCATATGTGTCATTAAAATCAACATTACCGAAGAGAGCAAGTTTGCTCCTACAGTGGCCCCACTGGATGTGTTCATTACTACAACAGAGCAAACCTTCACCAGACGGGTAATTGGCAGGCTACACGCCTCTGACCAGGACCCCCAGGATGTTCTGAGTTACATGCTAGAGACTACACACAATGGTCACTTCTCTATGGACTCTGTGGATGGAAAGATTATAGTGGAGAAGGCTCTTTGGCCAGGCGTTTATTTTCTCAACGTGAGTGTGACAGATGGCAAATTCACTGTCCGTTCTGGAGTGCGAGTACATATATGGGCTGCATCTCAGCAGGAGCTTGATCAGGGCTTCTCCCTGCATTTGGCCGGCTTAAGTGCTGAGGAGTTTGTGTCCGAGTACTGGAGGATGCTCCAGCACAATCTGGACATACCCAGACTGGAGCTGCACATTGCTAGCCTGCAGCAGGAACAGCTGTCTCACAGCTCAGAGGTACAGGTCCTGCTGGTGTACAAGTCTCAGAACAACTCGGCTTGGCCTTTGGATGCCCAGCACCTAATGGCTGCACTGGAACGCATTAATGGCTCTTTGGGAATGAGTATACTCAGAGTAAGGGGAAATGGCTGTGTGGGGGATGGCTGTCCTCAACCAGGCTGCAGAAGTACTGTACTGATGAATGAGGAGAGGGTGAAGCATTACAGCACTACCCGGGCCAGCTTCTTCACTCCACATCACAGCTGGGAGAGTGTGTGCAGCTGTAATGGTAGGCAAAAAACAGTCCAACAGTTACAGTTTGATAATGATTAATAGAGTGAATAGAATCACCATGAGCGATATTCCTTCAGAGTCAGCAATTTAAGTTCAAAAGATACAACAATAGCTGCATTTACATAGACAACAATAATCCACTCTTAATCTAATTAAGACCATACTTTGATTAAGAAACTACAATGTAAACACCAACCTTAATCTAATTAAGGTCATAATCTAAGTAAGTTCTAATCGAATTAAGACAGGTGGATTACTCCTGTTTTAATCATATTATGTATGTGCATTACAGACATGTAAACACCTTAATCACATTATGAACATCATGTGAGCATTTTCACCGCATTTTGTGACAGGACACCACAGCAGTTTTATGTTTTACGGCGAACAAGAGAGTTTGGCTGTGTCCCAAACTGCATACTTGCCTACTATAGGTCTGTAGTGGGGAAAAAGACATGTGTCTCGGCTACTATACAGTAGGTAAGTATGCGATTTGAGACGCAGCCCACGGCTTCAAGCAGTCATCTATTTGCACATACAGCATGACAAATAATTAACTGCACTTAAAGTGTTCGTAAAAAAATAAACAAAAACACCCAAAACTGTAAACGGCACCATAACGAAGACCAACTAACTGTATGTTGATACATGAAATTTTGGAGTGACGTCGAATGGCGTGGCGCAGTGATGTAATAACGCGGGCTCTTAATCTAATTATGATCTATAACATGTAAAACGGGAACATGACAGGAGTATTCTAAAATCGACCAATGTAAACACCTTAATCACATTATTACCTTACTTAGATTAAGGTCAATAATTAGACTATTGCTGTCCATGTAAACATGTTAGTCATATCAGTTTTGTCTTTTGTTGTATTTCATCTACATTATAGTCAAAGATTGTTTTGCAATGACATCACAACATAATCATGATGTGCATTTACTTTTTTTTAATTAATTTATTTTTTTTATCATTTTTCTTCAATTTATCATTAGAAGTGTTTTCTGCTTAGGCCACTGGTTCATTTGCTAGGCTCTCAGATAACTGATAGCATTTTTGGATTCCACTAGCATTTTGCACTCTATGTATTTCAGACTCAGCCATGAGATTTGATGGACATGGGTATCTGAAATACCTTTTTGAGACTGAGGAGGAAAAACACACCTTTCACCTCTCTCTTCGTATCAAAACCTCTGATGCTGAAGGCACAGTGATGACGACTAATGCCTCTGACTGGGGAACATTACAGGTATTACAGCTCACTAACAACAGTTGTTAAAATACTCAAACACACTTCAGATTAGGGAAATCAATATATACTGCAACCAAGGCAAGATAAAAACAGATGGCTTGTAAGAGACTCTTGCCCACTGAGTATAGTTTTCAAATGTCTTGTCCCACTTCATGCTGTTAATGTTTGTTTTTAAGGTGGTTATGTGAATCTCAAAAAGAACATTCAGATGTAGATTAGCCTGCCACTTATGTGGGCTCTATATCTCTTAATTCAACTGCCTGGTATATCAGTCAATCAAGCTTTCCAGAATCCCTGTTATGGCTAAATTGTAATGAGTTTTGCTGTCCTTCCATTCTTTTTAAGGCTTGATGTGGGTCCACTTCCTCTATCTAAAGTATTTATCTAGTGGGTCTGACAGTGTTTGGATATTGGATTACATGTAGGATGAAAAAAAAAAGATTCCCACAGCTATGTATGTGAGAAAAGATTAACAATTACACAGAGCACTACTTGTTAGGTTAAAGGTACTATAACCTTTGCTTTAAAGTAATGTAACCTTACCCATAGGGGCCCTCATATACAGATCATAATAGAATATTTAATTGACATGGCTGGTGTAGGTCTCTGCATCTCTGATGTATGCTTCATGGTTTTGAATCCTAGCATGCTGGTTCATATTAACCGCAGAGTAATATGATCACAGTAATATTCATATTAATGTTTCTAATTGTGGAGACGTGATAAGTTGCATGTGAAGCTCCAGTGTATCTTTATAATTTAATAATGAGCAATTCACAAACAGCATTAGATGACAGTATATTTGCCAGTTAATTACAATTTCCTATACCCATCCATGACGGAGAGAAGAAAAAGTGACATAATTTCTGTAGCTGTAATATCTATAGAAACTGACAGCTACAGTCTAATATCATTGAAGCAAACATACTTCTGATGTCTTACAAAAAATATATAAAATGAACTGATGCATTTAAATGATTCAGTCAACTCAAAAATAGAGATGGATGTGTCTGAATGTGTTGAATCATGTTTCTCTTTCTAAGTGGACTTCTGCGGATCAGGCATATACAGTATCATACTCATGCTCCTACCCTGGTCTTGTAAATAAAAAAGATGAAAATCCGATGATTTTCAAAGCACAAATTCTAGCTAATTATCTTCTTTGACTTCATGAATAAGATGTATTCAGTTTCTTTTTTGTTTTATCTCCTGCCTGTTGTCTAATAAGTTAGCTATACATCTTAAGTAGATTTAGAGTAATTTGCATTCCTCCACACATGCACCACCAGCAGCAGCAGCTTTCTCTGTTGCAACTTGTAAAGATTTAGCCACAGCCTATTTTATAGGGAGACAACAATTTATCCGAGGCCCAGCGCTTTATTTATTTATTTATTTATTGTTAATGCAGACTCTGGAAAGAAAGCAAAGTTCTTACCTGTCAAATTCAGTAGCACAAATAAAGAGCTTAAACTTCTCCATGAGGCCTCTGAGGCAAAAGTGCCTCATCCAACTTGGGTCAACATAGCACAACAGAACTGCAAAAAAGCAACCAGTCCAATGAAAGCGAATGAAGGACAAATCTCATGAGTCTGAGTGCTGATACATCAAAGGGCATCATACTCTGAGTGAGGATTCTGCTGCAGCAATTAAATGTCTGGCATCAAGATGATTGCCATTAATAATACATTGACTGGCTTCAAAATCACTGTTATGCTTACAAATTTCGTGTATTTAATGCAAGGTTTTGCATTTTTAATTTAAGGAAAAGAAGCTGATACATGGTATCATATGCATATGAATATATAAGCTGAGTAATTTCATTATATCTAAGTGCAATGGCTGAGGAAGCAAAAAACTGTCAACGTGCATTGTAATACCTGTCCTGGTTTCAACATAACCTTGGTGTAGCTGAAATGTGTGGTTTTCTGCACAGTTGTGCTGCTTTTACTGGGCTCTTTAAAGGCAAAAAAGTGTTTGAATGGCTGAAATTCAGAAATTCCTAAATTTAATAACTTACTTCATCATCACTTTATTTACTGCAAACCCCTAAACTTTAAAGTGAACCAGTATGTACACAGCAAATTCAGGTATTTTACACATATTAATTTAGTTTGTACAGTCATGCTGGGCAAATTCTGCATTTGGTTAAGCTCTATATTTGCATCAATGCCATATCATCTGTCTCATGATTGGAGGCAGAGATTGATGCAAGTGCAGATTAGCTTTAATATATATACAGACAAAACAAAACAGTATCTACAGAACTTGTGGCAAACCATTAAAGCAAAGACCATAAACACAGCAACAGAGACAACAGCAAAGAAAGAGAAATGTAAGAAAAAGAGTGGAGTGCAAACTATGGCTATATACACAAGTGCATTAACATGAACGTGATTCAGGTGCAGGTGGTCATGTGAAAGTGATGCATTGAGGTGCAGTGGCTGCTGGGAACTGCTGCATAGTTCCTTCTCTGATATACATAACAATCTGGAAGATAATTTGGAAGTAAAACCTAACAGCCCTTATAAGGATGGTTGTCAGTGTCTTAAAGCTCAGAATTTTAGAATGAAAGGTTGTATTCTAATCATTATTGTTGTTGTTTTTTAAAATTATTTTATTATTTTTCTAATATACCATGTGTACTCCTGTTATTGGTGAAGGATGGCTTTTGTATACTTGGCCAATTTTCTTGAACAGTTGTTTTAATAAAATCAGGACAAGGTTTCTGGGTGTTCATATTTTCATAGACTAGGACACAAATCTTTTGTTTAATACTGATTATTTTTAGAACATTAATAGATGGATGGATGGGACATGGAACAATTATTCTTGTTCTGGAAATTCAGTGGGAGCTCAATGTTCCAAATTAAACAATAGTATGAAGATAAACAGTGTTGATGAGGATACAGTATTTAAAAAAATCTAAGCAAAACTTTGTGCAGGTGGTGGACAACGATCTCCAATTCCTGTACAGCTGTGGCAATTTGCATCCTGGTGTCCTGCATCTAGCAACACATTTGGTGGCTGACGGCCAGTGGCACAATGTCTCCCTGGAGGTCAAAGGAACTAACCTGAGGCTCACCATGGACCACATACACTCTATCTCTAGAGACCTACAGGAGCCTTGCAGACTGACTCAGGCCCAAGGGGTCCTGATGCTTGCCAATGCCAGCCCTAATGCCAACTCTCCAGGCTTTAAGGGCTGTCTAGATCAACTGTACTTTAACGGGCAAACTGTGATGACAGTCGAGGGCCCGCAGAGAAACCGACTCTTTGGAGAGTACCAATGTTGCAAAGAGGAGATCTGTGCCAGTAACCCTTGTGAGAATGGAGGTACTTGTAAGGAAAATTTTAACAGAGGTAAGGATAAAACTCAGTACATGAATACAGTTATTGTGTAATAATACATGTTTTAATACTGATTGCTTGTGACTAATGTTCATTCTTGAATAAACCCATTATTGTTACGATACCTCTTGGAGACAAGCGCGGACGAGCAGGTTAGCATGTGCAGAATAGACGGACAAGGAACACAGACGAAGGTCGGGCGATCAGGTGAACAATCAAAACAAGGCAGGGCAAGGAATCATAAACGGGAAACAGGCGGTATATCTGATAACCAGGAAAATCCAGAATGTAGACAACGGCTTGGTCAAACGACAGAGTCACGATAACTGAGCTTTTACTTCACGAAATGCTGACATTAACGAGACGTTTTATAACTTATGGTGAAGCACAGGTGTTCGCACTCCAGTGAACTCGAGCGTGGGCATATCTGGGAAATGTAGTTCTCGTCCACCATGTTTGTAGGCAGCACTGAATTCTGAGAACTGCAGCTGCAAGTTTGCCACGACGTAACAGAACCCCCCCCTTCAAAGGGCTCACTCAGGGAGCCGAATCCCTCCGAGGCCTCCCTCTTCTCTGGGGTCCCAGTCTATCTGGGTTAGCAGCATGTCGCGGACACGGTAGGCTGGGTGGTCTTCGATCTCCAGCGGTTCCGGTGGGGAGTCATCCGGCACCGCCATGGCCAAGGGGCGATGCGGCTGTGCTTGGTCAGGTCCAGGCAGACTTTGTTAATCTGCTTCAGGATCCGGAAGGGGCCAATATACTTGAGTTTGAGTTTTCTGTCTGGGAGTGGCGACTTTAGATCTCTCGTGAAAAGCCACATCCTGTCCCAGGGTTGATAGTTGGGGCGATTCCTCCAGCAGTGGTTCGGCTTCTGTTTGGTAGTGCGGGAGGCCTGCACCAGCTGTTGATGGGTGCGTTGCCAGACCTGTTCACTCCGGCGGAACCACTCATCTACCGCTGGTGAGTCAGTGGGGGAGCCGTTCCAGGGAAACAATGGCAGCTGATAGCCCAAGACACACTGAAAGGGGGTGAGTTGTGTGGTGGAATGTTGTAGAGAGTTTTGTGTGTATTCCGCCCACGGGAGTAAGTGGCCCCAGTCCTCCAGATTGGTGGTGCAAAAGGGTCAGAGGAATTGTATGACTTCTTGATTGGCCCGTTCTACCTGTCCATTCCCCTGGGGATGGTAACTGGAAGTGAGATTAATGGTGACCCCTATCTTCTCCATGAAACTGGCCCAGACGCAAAACGTGAATCGTGGACCCCTGTCACTCACAGTCTCCTCCGGGATGCCAAAGTATCTAAACACGTGTTGGAAAAGTAGTTCAGCTGTGGCAAAGGCAGATGGGATGGCCGGTAGTGGAATTAAGCGCAGGGATTTCGAAAAGCGATCGATGACCACCAGTACCACAGTGTTACCTTGTGACTCCGGTAGGTCCATTATGAAGTCTAGAGCCAAGTGGGACCACGGGCATACAGGTGTGGGGAGAGGTACCAATTTTCCAGCTGGTAGAGCCTTTACACTTTAGACTGAGCGTGGTTGACATGAGGTAACGATGCGCTGTACCTCCCTAGGCATGTGGGGCCACCAATATTTCTGGGCCAGAAATTGGTAAGTGCGAAAAGCTCCTGGATGACCCGTCGCTAATGTCATGTGGGTCCAAGTGATGAGTTCCAGACGGAACCATTTCGGAATGAATTGTTTACCGGGAAGACATCCTGTTGGGAGGAAGCAAGTGAAGGCTTGATCTAGGGTCCACTCTATGGTGCCAGCAATACAGGAGGGGGGCAAGATATAATCTTCGTGATTCCCCTGACTTTCAGGGGAGTGGATTCCAGATAGAGCATCGACCTTCATGTTCTTTGCTCTTTGCCTATATGACAGAGTAAACTGGAACCTGGAGAAGAACAGGGACCAGCGAGGTTGGTGGGACGTGAGCCGTTTGGCGGTTTTCAGGTACTCTAGATTTTTATGGTCTATATAGATTATGAACGGGTATGGAGGGAACCGGATGTCTGAGGATGGGGACCATGTTGAAGGCCCGCTTAAGCTTATCCAGAGCCTCCTGGGTGTTTGGGGTCCAAAGGAGAGATGTCAGGGGCTATTTTACTAAAGTCGCGGATGAATCACCGATAAAAGTTCATGAAACCAAGCAAACGTTGCAACTCCTTGATGATGGTTTGTGGAGTGTACCACTCCACCACCGCTTGAATCTTGCGTTGGTTCATGGCAACTCCTTTCGGACTAATGACATACCCTAGGAATGAGATTGTGTATTGGTGGAACTCACACTTCTCTGCCTTTCCATAAAGCTGATATTGTAGCAGGCGGTGAAACACTTGCCAGACATGGTTGATGTGCTTTTCTAGGGATGTCGAATATACCAGGATATCACAAATGTAGGCGATGATGCACCTCCCCAGCATGTCCCTAAGGATGTCATCGATTAAGTTCTGGAACACTGAGGGGGTGTTAGCGAGCCCAAAGGGCATGACTAAGTACTCGTAGTGCCCGGAGGTGGTACTAAAGGCTGTCTTCCACTCGTCCCCCTCCATGATGCGGATCAGGTTGTACGTACTACATAGGTCTAGCTTCGTAAAAATGGTCAAGGACCTTAGCTGCGGGAACTAGTGGTAGAGGATACCGGTATTTCACTGTAACCTGGTTGAGGCCCTGATGATCAATACATCCAAATGAAACTCTAAATTACATAATTAGCATTATTTAAAATAAAAGCTAGTAACATAGTAGAGAATAAGTTGGCTTTTAGTTTATATGTATATCAAACATGTAAGTAAGCATTTAGTTTCTATGTGTGGTATTTCTAAGTAAATTGTAAATGGCGCACTTATATAGTGCTTTTAACACTGTGTTTCATTCAACCATTCACACACACACTTACACACCAATGGTAGCAGAGCTGCCATGCAAGGCACTAACTTGCCAATGAGAGCAACTTGGGGTTCAGTGTCTTGCCCAATGACACTTCGGCATGTGGAGTCATGTGGGCCAGGAATCGAACCGCCAACCCTACGATTAGTGGATTCGTGGACAACCCACCCAACCAACTGAGCTGCCCCCAGTATGGTGGGGATATAAGCCTGACATCTGTATTTAATGTGAAAGTATTCTTCCTTTTCCCCCCGTTCTCGAGCTTCTATGTTTTTAAAATTTCTTTTCAGCAAATTTCTAATTATATTTGTATGCAGTGACTACTTACTGCAACTCTAATACGGTAATGGATCTTAGGATACACAGTAATAAAGCCTAACCTATTTCTCCTTCAAAAATTTGCAAGTATGGCTCAATGATTTACGTTGTGCATCTTTGAACTCAAGTGAATTAACTCCTTGTGAACTACTTGTGGATGATTGTGATTTTTTTATTTTTTTTTTGTCCACAGAGTTCAGCTGTAGCTGTCCACTTCACTTTATGGGTACACTCTGTGAGCTGAACAATCCTTGTGCATCTCAGCCTTGTGGCCATGGCAGCCTGTGTGTGCCAAAGATTGAAGCTTACATATGTAACTGCTCTGAACAAATTCCTGGAAGCAGGTATGATGTGCATAGCAGAGCTAAAATCTAAAAAAAAAAAGTAAAGTAATAACAAAGAACCAAAACTGCTATAATTGCTAATTAGTTTTAGTTAGTTAGCTTTGAAATTTCGCAGTAACAGAGTCAACACAACTTATGTCAAAAATTCTAATGAGCAAAAGTGAATTTGTGTCATTATATATGAATAAAATCATAAGAAAAACTAACCCCATCATTCACCCTATACCTAACTGATTATAGCTTTTCATATAAGTTGGCTTGTATAAATTTTAAATTGTGAGACTGTCTGGTTAACAGATATATCCCTTGTGTCTGTTAATGTACAGATGTGAGTTGATGAAGGAGGAATGCTCTAAAGACTCCTGTCTCAGTGGATTTAGCTGTATAATGGAAAACGGCTCCATCCATTGCAACTCTTTGCCTCTGTTATCAAGAGGAATTGGATATGCAGAGATTGCTGAGATCTGTGCTGTTGTGTTCAGCCTCATCCTTCTTGTTGCTGCTTTTGTGTGCGCTCGAAAACGCTACATCAGTTACAAGAAGCACAAGCCGGTTTGCGTGCAAGACTCAAATGGTTACTTCCCTACGGGTCTGACCAAAACCATGCTGCGTGACGGAGGAGATTCACCTCCTATGGAGATGAACACAATAATTGGTGTGAACGACCTGGACCACAACCTTTTCCGTTCTCTGAAGCCACATGAGCCGAGGGAGACGAACCTCCGAGGCCACAAGGCTCAGGGCCCTGTAGTGTGCAGTGTAGCCCCTAACCTTCCTCATCTCCCATCATCTAACTCAGATAATGAGTCCATCAGAAAAAACAACTGGGATCCAAGCTATGAAGGTGAGTATGGAAGTGTTTACTCAGTATCAAGTAATTAAGTGGGTGAAAAATTTGGTTGACTTAAATAAATGTATGTAATGGAGCTTTAAAGCAAGTTAAGTTCATCTTACTATCCTCCCTGTTCTCAGTGTACCCTGCTGATCCAGACTATTTTGGGCGACCCACTGTGCAGGAATTCCCACAGTTTGACATTGTCGAGAGCACGTACCCCACTTTGCCCTCCACAGATTCTCGGCGGAACTCTCGTTTTTGGGGTTTCCCATTCCCACTGGAGCGCAATGATCGTCGTGCCCCTTTACCACCCTGCTACAGCCATCAAAACCTGGATGACTTCCTGGGACCAGACGGCCTGCCACTGCCCAGCTCTCAGTGTCCTAACGAGTACACGGCCATCAGTTATTACCCCACGAATCACACACGCAGCATGGACAACGTCTCAGCTGGGTATAAACGGCTGAGCGTGCGGCTGAGTGTGGCCCAGCCCTCATATGCAGACTGTGGCTCCTCCACACGCTCTGCTATAGCCAGTCGCTCTTCTCGAGGCTGTGCTGACTCAGACATGGTGGAGAGTGACTACGGCAGCTGTGAAGAGGTCATGTTCTAGCAAACACATGTTTTTGAAAGACTCCCATCTGGACTGAGATTAAAGAGTAGATGATGAATTATGAATTTCAGGGAGATTCATGGTAGAGAGAAATTAATGAGTTATTTCCTGTCTAAAACAGGCATATGTGAAGATAATTCGCAGTTTTTAAATCGCAAATCCATGATACAAGTTGCTACACAACGTTTATATGTATGCTCATCGTGCAACATTTGAAATTGTTATTCAAACAATATATTTATGGTCTACAGATATCAAAATGAATTCATAGCTGTTAACTATAGTCGGATTGTGCACATGGTCCTTGGAATCACAATCACAGTAGTAGATTTTTCAAACTGACTTAAGATTCACAAAATTAATCAGTAAACAATCACATCATCAGTGTATTTTCTTACAATAAATATTTGACAGGAAATAACTCTAAAAAAATATATGAAAATACTACAGAGGCACTAAACCTCCCTGTACTGGACAGTATTATTATTTTTCAAGTAAACTGAACAACTATTGCTTGTAAATGGTCAACCAAGAACAACAAATATTGTTTTTCTGTGCTGTTTTGGGAGGATGGCAACTGTGTAGATCTGCAGAGTATCCATCCCTTTAAATGATTCATCGTGGTTCGTGTTTACAGTTTCATTCATGTATTGATATGTAGTATATGTTGCATGACTGAGGTTTTAAGTGGCATCTTTTAGTGTTTGAGCTGATAAACACTGCTTCTGTGTGTTGCATTTACTTTAATCCTTATTTAGAACCAGAAAGGGAGCAGTTGTATATTATGTCCAAATTTGAAATCATGGCACCAAAACGAATGATTTGTTATTCCTCATCATGTTTTAAATTGTGTGCTTTCTTTTTCTTGGTGAGACATAAATATGAGAGCATGTTTTTTATGGGCCTGCAAATAAAAAGAAAAGTTATTTAGATATTATTTTGAAAGAAATACAGGTATGTTTAGAGACAGAGGATATTAAATACAAATTTGCTTTGAGGGATAATCCCTGCTATTGGCAGTTATCCAAGCTTTTCCCCATGCTGTGCATAACTAAGGATTCAGTTAGTAAGAATATTCCCTGTTCTTAAAGCCATATAACTAGTGCTTGGTTGCATTATTAACATTTTCCTCGGTGCATGCTGAAGCACTTGATATTACCATGTGATTGGTGGATTGAAACGGTGTAGTGTTCGACTTTGTGTTATAACTCAGGCATTTGTCAGCTTTTACCTGTTGGGAAAAGGGCCACCTTAAATTGACTACAAATTGTGTGGAACATTTTTTTGTTGTTGTAAAAAGGAGATTACATTTATGTAGACTGAAGCTGAGGCTGGTCCTTGGCTATTTACATATATTGTAGAAATATTCTATATATCAAAATAGATTCCAAAGGCTGAGTCTATAAGGGACCGATGTACGTTCGTGCAGTCTTCACAAGCACATAAGAAGTGCTTTGTGAATCAGTTCTATGCAGTATTTTTGAATGTGAAAACATGCACTGTTTTGTTTCCCCTAATGTTGCCAATGTGAAGAGATTTAAGATCAAATTTAAATTAGACATTAAAACCACTGATATGCAACCTAGTAGAAAAACTACCGTGCATTCCTGCCTACTGGTCTCTGCTATGGCATTGGTGGAGTGTGAAAGTGTATAATATTGACCCTGCTATTTCACAATTCTGTTACTTTATCAATCTTGTCACTGCTTTAAATGTTGTTTATGGTTCTATATCTGCCAAATTGTTTACATGTGTAATGTCATCAGTAGGGATTTGCAGCCCAATACAGAATCACTGGGTTTAGACTCCTTGATGTGGACATTTGGGAATCGTATTAAAGCTGTACATACACAGCTACACGTTCATAGTATGTCCTATTCTCTGCTACTGATCGCTACATCATTGTGATGGATTGTGTGTAGTGTTTGGACACAAATAAAATGTTCTTGTCCTGTTGTTTATGGCAGCTCTGTCAGTTCAGTTGGCCACAAAGCCGTTGTTGTATATACAGTGAGTGCAGTGGTTCAGTGAGTTCAAGAAAGAATGTATGCTTTTGTATTTTCAAAATTCAATGTGGGACGAATCCCATGTTTTATATCTGTTCCTCTGTGAGAGAATAATTTCTTTTAGGTTTTCATCATCACTGGAAATGAAATAGTGCTATATGAATAAATGTCCATGTTTAATTAATGTGTTGTCAAAAGGTGTCATTGTTTCCATTTTTTCCTATTTAATCTTGGTGATTCCAAGTAATATGTCTCATCTACAGTAGCCTGTAAGTGCACAACAAACCAAAAACACAACCACAAAAGACAAACATGACAGCAAAAACAAAAACAAAGCAGAAAACAGCTTGGACAGTGGTGGCTCAATGGTTAAGACTATTGGTTACTGATCAGAAGGTCAGGGGTTTAAACCCCAGCATTACCAAGCTGCCACTGTTGGATCCTTGAACAAGGCCCTTAACACTCTCTGCTCCAGGGGGTGCTGTATCATGGCTGACCCATTGTGCTGACCCTTTCATTTACACATAAAGAAACCGAGAGCATGGATGTGCATGAATTTAGAGAGTTATATTTTAGACTTGGCCTGCAATACAAAGACATTGCAGATCCATCGAAAAAATTTGAATATTGTGGAAAAGTATATTTTTCTGTAATTTAATTCAAAAAGTGGAACTTTAACATATTCAATGGACTGGCACTCCACAAACATGATTGGAAAATGTTGCTCTGATTGACAGGGAAGAGAGTAATACCATCCCTCCCACCATAACAACAGACATTTTTGCTTGGACTCATGACCATGGCAGAAGATTGCAAGCTTGAATCCCAGTTTGCCAGTCCATCGCATGGCACAACTACATGCCCATACACTACAGACATGCATGTCTTTGGACTGGGGGAGGAAACCCCTGCAGTACAGGGAGAACATGGAAACTCAAAAGCCCCAGCAGGACTTGAACCCCGAAACCTGGAGGTATGAGGCGAACATGCTAACCACTAAGCCACCGTATGCCCTAGCTCCATTTAACTGACAGAATAATGTTTGACAAACTTCTAATGCAATTTATTTCATTCATTCTGTCAGTACAGAGATGCAGCAGTTGTTGCAGTAAACTATATGCGGTGAAACTCAACAAGTAAACTTAGTGTCCTATGGCATAATCGTGACTCATAGCAAGTTCATATGCCACATTAAAGTACATTAATTCTAGCCAGCACCTGACCTGTCACTCATGGCTTTAAAATGAACTCTGTTGCTGAACTCTTTACAGCCTACCTCAGTGAACAGAACTGTAGTACATCCCTTCTGAAGGCCTCTTCACATCAGGATGTTTTTTGCAGCACGTTAAACACACCCATATGTATAAGGTGTGGCATCAAAGCATAAAATTTTTTCACATCGAGGGTTTTGTTTTTTTGGAGGGTTTTTTTTATGCGCCGCATCAAAAACTAGCCGACCAATGAGATTTGCGCTTTTGTTCACGTGCCCGGAGCTGCTGAAGTTACATAAAAGTACGAAATGAGTACAAAACCATATTGCCGACAAAGAAGAAGAAGAAGCTGAAAAATAAGCCAAAGAGGAAGATGCAAGCAAGTAGCAAGATGAATGTTGAGAGCTGCTGGTGTCTTTGGTGCCTGAATGCCGAGAACTTTAGATTACAAGAATGTTGTTAAGAGGGAGTTGTTGTGGCAAGAAATTCCCGACCAAATAGGATTCAATGGTGAAAATGTTCACATATACTGAAATGTATGCGTGTATGTATATAAAAAATAAATAAAATAAAAAATTATGAGAACTGCATAACTCATTTTTTTTTTTTTTTGGATGGCACCCTAACCCTAACCCTAGACTACACTTTCTACAATAAATAGCATTGTTTGTTTCTGCCACATAAAGTAGGCATAGGACAGAAGCAAGTGCAAGTATGGCAGTTTAATCAAACAATACGAAGTACCAAAGATCAGGCAGAAAACACAATCCAAGGCAGGCCAGTGTCTAATGATCAGGCAAACAGGCTAAACAAGGCAGAGCAGAGAATCGAGGTCAACAGGGTAAACAAAGTCTATAACCAGAAAAGCAAACATGAGATAAGGCTTGGATATATGACATAGACTAAGCAACTGAGCTTAATACTTCATGAAGTCATAGTGTTCAAAACTTTCTTATATAGTGTGGTTGTGAGTGCTGTGAATTGGATGCAGGAGTATGTGATTAGAATGTGAGTGTTCTGGGCCTTGTAGTCCATGGCGGCCATGTCTGTAGGCCGTTGTGCAGTATGGGAAATGTAGTCACTGATTTGCTGTGATATGACAGTTTCTTTGTCTGTTCCCTGCAAATATGCAAATATT
>JAOUWY010000054.1:16037211-16047341 GCA_025728095.1 Prietella phreatophila | reverse complement strand
AACAAATGCTTGTGCCAATGCACGTGTCGAGATGTCTCGCACCTGCTCATGCATGCACGCTCACATGCTCCACAGCGCGCTGCTCAAAGGGGGACTCATGACAATCCAAGTCTGCAAGCACAATTCCAGTCCAAAATTAAGCTTCACAAAAGCCAATAAATAGTGAGTTTATCTCCATAAGAAAAAGTTTTGAAATACACAAGCAATAATTAATTTATTCTGCATTTGCTTGGTCTTTATTCCCATTCCTACAAAAATTAACACTGTGTACACTGTAGCAGTGTGTGTGTATGAGAGAGAGAGAGAGAGAGAGAGAGAGAAAGAGAGAGAGAGAGAGAGAGAGAGAAACAAGATAGATGCAGTTACAGAAACCTACAAAGCACTATATCACTCTCCATCCTCACACATGTCTTGGTAGTTAAGTGTTTAAAAAGAATTGAGAATCATTTAAATGTAGGTAATCTATATGTCTATATGTCCATAATGTCAGTTAAAATGGTTCAATAAAATAAATGGCTATCACTGTGCAATATAATAATATGCATATTACCTCACTGTGAGATGTTAAAATGCCATTTGTCGTGTGAAAAAATAAATATACCCCATAGAAATTGTTGGCATTTCGACATTTGGACAAGCAAACATTTGATTCTCTTTGAAACATTGCCTATTAATAAAGTTGATACACTCTATCAAATGACAAATAAAACTTACATTTTGTGGTAATTTTCACAATTTAAATTAACAAAAAATAAAACAGATCAGTCAAATGGAAAAAGTAAGAACACCCCTACTTTATCACACCTTCAAATCCATAAAATTGGAATCAGGTGTTCAATATTGGGTTCCAGTGATTAGAACCTGCTTAGAAAGTGCAGGAGGAACCCATATTTTTATACCCTTCTCATATCTAGTGTCTGGTGTCAACTTTGTTATTGAGGTCTCTGGTGTCATCATGCCAAGATCTAAAGAGTTCTGTAAGGCCTTTGGAAAAAAGGTTGTGGATGCCTGTGAGTCTGGCAAGGGATTTTACAAGATCTCCAAATTATTTGAAATACAGCATTCCACTATAAGGAAAATCCTCTACAAATGGCGCAGATTTCAAATGACTGCCAATTTGTCCAGGACTGGCTGTCCCAGAAAATTCAGCTCAAGAGCAGACCATTTGATGCAGAAAGAAGTCTCAAAGAACCCCATTATTAATAGGCACTGTTTCAAAGATGATCAAATGTTTGCTTGTTCAAATATGCAAAAAAAAAAAGCCATTACTTTCTATGGGGTGTACTTATTTCTTAATTCTTTAAGAAATTAATTGAATGTTATTTTCGAATTGCAAACTTTTTTCCCCAGAAAGCATGTCTTCATTGTTAGTTTTACAGCCAGTTATTTATTTTGGCCTGAAAACCAGCTACTGTGCAAATAAAATAAAATGCAAAAAATACAGAAAACTCTCATAAAAAATCTTTGTCTGTTTTGACAGGAGCAATTTGGAAGACATTTCTTTACATGGGGCCTTTCTGTCATCATAGTGTTCATCACAGTGCAAATCTCAGTGGAGGATTCCTTGGGTGGCAGATTTATGCCTCGGGAAAGGTGGGGAAATAAATCAGAAGTAGTGAGAAAGCTGTAGATCAAATACACAGCTAAGGCAGCTAACATATACCCCAGCAACTGAAGAGGCATATCCAGTTATCAAAACCCAAATTATGGTGCAAAGAATAGAGTATCACTAAATGGTTTCTCTGTCATATCTATCAACCAAATAAACATGAATGTTACACCTCACCAAAGGTTTTTGGAGAAAGTTGCTATGATTGTTTTGCTGAGTAACTAATGATGTCCTCTACAATCATCCTTCATGCACAGGTTTAGCATTACACTATACTATACTATTATACAAAACATTTAGTTCAGGACAGCTACATATAGATGAGGGGAGATACAATAGCACCCAAAAGTCAGTTTTTATTTAATATGTTTAAGAGTTTATTACTGCATTTAACATTTGACACATGACAAATTAGTTCCAGACACTGGTGCATATTATACTACATACTGACTTCACTTGTAGAAAAAGAAAATGTTTTGTTATTGTTTTTTTCTGTGAAAATAAAAGTGATTTTTTTTGTGTGTGTGATCTGAAAATGCTCCCTAATGGGAAAGGTGTTTATGTCATTTGGAGTTTGCCTTCTGACATATTAGTGTACAATAAGGATAAAACAGTTCTGACATGAAATTTCTCAGGTATATATACTTTTTATAGATGTATTCCAGTATATCATGGAGTGTTTGCATTGGGTACAGGAGTGGTGCTGATATGTTATTAACATACTGGTATAATTGACTGTATACAGATATGTTCATAACAGAACATAGGAACTTGCTCTTTACATAAAAAATATATAAATACTTATGTTAAAAAACAAGTTAAAAAAAGCGTTGTATATTTGTAATGCTTTACCAGCTGACAAACATTTACCATCAACAATAAAATAATATTAAACAACTTCAACAGCTGGTAATTTTTATCAAAACTGAACCTTTTAATTAACCCAGTTATCATGCATCACATGAAACAGGAAATATAGAACACATTTATAACTAGAGCTCACAAACAGCACTTTAGAACATGACAGTGTTGTAGCAAGTAAATCTAAACACAAGCCTCCACTAAGCATGACATTCAGCAGACTACTTCATTCCGATTTCTGGAGCATTTTTAACTTTTTTTTTCAGTAAATATATTTCCAATGAGACTGTTCACATTACATTTTCACCAGACTTTGGTATTAATTCATGAAATCCACACACATAAAGAAATCCAAACATTAAAGTCCATAAATGAAGCTATGTGTAATAAAGTGGAATGGCAAAGGAAATTTATTTAATACTTATTGGAGAAGCCTTTGTTTGTAATGACAGAATGTCCCAGTAAAGGTCTCAATTCATCGTTCCTTCAATTATATGAAGTCTGCCAGTACCATGTGATGAAAAACAGCCCCACACCATGATACTTCCACCTCCAAACTTCACTGTTGGTATAGTGTTTTTAGGGTGATGTGCAGTGCCATTTCTTCTCCAAACATGGTGTGTAGTATGACAGACAAAAAGTTAAATTTTGTTCTTTTCTGACAAGACTACACTCTCCCAGTATTTCATATGCTTGTCCAAATGAGATGCAGCAAACTATAAATGAGCTTCGACATGCCTTTACTTTGGTAATGGAGTCTTGCAGGGTCAGTGTGCATAGAGGCATAGCAGTGCATTGCCTATTGTTTTCTCTGTGACGATGGCACCAGTTGCCTCCAAGTGTTTCTGGAGCTCTTCCCGATTGGTCCTTGGCTCTTGGGCTACTTTTCTGACTATTCTTCTGATTGCCTGGCCAGAAATCTTGTGAGGAGATCCAGTGCATGTCCAGTTGATGACAGAGTGATGTTGTTTCCACTTGTGGATAATGGTGATTATTGGAAAATTTTGAAATACGTCTGTATCCGATTCCATCAACATGTTTTGCAAAAATAAGGTTGTGAAGATCTTGAGAGTTATAGCCATTTAAGTAAAATTGGCCATGCCCAGTTCAAACGTTTTGCGAAGGTAACTTTAAAAAAAAAAAACTTATCGATCTAAGGCATCCAAAGAATTGTTTTGCAATAGCTTTATTTCAGTTGAGCGAAAGACCTAGGACTAGTTTGCAAAATTAGGTTTTTAAAAAAATTATCTCCAATATATAATGAACAATTTGATTGACAGCAGTCATCCTAGTAGCAAATTTGTTCAAAATCAGGAGATCTAATATAGTTTACAAAAGATGTGTATTTCTGAAACATCAGATCATGTACAATCATACACACCATTTATATAGAACAATAATAACAGTAACAATAATAATAATAATAACATTTACAGTAGGGTTTGAGCACTATGTACTGGAACCCCTAAAAAAAAAAAGCATGCAATGATATGGAACACAGTTCTCTCACTTTCAGCTTTCAGTATTTACAGACCAGCTGACAGTATCTGACAGTAAGTATCTTAAGTTTAAATTTTTTCTTACACATACAGACACATTTAGACTCAAATTTGACAAGGTTTTATGTCTTTTATGATCGCATAATACTAACTAGTTATACATTTAACTAGAATGAAGTATTGTGAATACAAATCCCATAAAACAGCATTAATATCTTACAGCAAAAATGAACAAACAGTACAGTAGTGCAATATAAAGTACAGCATAAGAGACTCAGAGACATCTTTTTTATTAGCACTAACATTGGATGATCATGAAAAGTAAATAAATAATAAAATCAATCAACAGGATAAATACAGGATACTATAATAACCTGCATGATTTCTTTCAGAAACTCATGATATGATAGTCTCTCAACACTATGTTTACTCTTTCATATTACATGGTGTGCTTGGTTGTAGAAAACCACCCAGATCTACTGTAGTTACACAGTCTGAGCTTAAGCATTAGTACTGAGGCCTATGTCATAACCTGCTGGGAGCTGATTGCTCCTTTCTTCATTACATTTTACATTTACAAGGGAACAGAACGGTACGGGTCAGGTCAGGTCAGTATGGTAACTGACAACGTGCTTTCAGTTGATGGACAGCCCATTTATGTGTTTGATAAGCTGCAAGGATATTCAAGACTACTAAATTATATATTTTTGACTTTAACATAGCCTATAAAATTGTTTTATTCAAAAGTTTTTGATTTTTATCCGTTATGTAGAATATTTAGATCAAGCATTGTCCAGAAATAGGTGCAGTTTTATAGCCTACCATTTACTTTTCCAGTTTAACTTTTATTTAACTGTAGATCGAAAAATATTTGAATGCTTAGTAATATTATTTTACAATGTTACATTTTTTTTGTAAAAGGAATTCAGTTTGTTTAATTGTTTGCTTGAACAGCTTTGGATTCACATGCAAATATACTGGATGATTAATAAGAAATTATCATCTTTGGGCTCATCAAATTGAAGGGGAGGAGTAGAAGCATAAAACTAAAGCATAAAAGAGTCATATAAATTCTGTGGAGGCAAAATCATTTTACTCAAAGAGAAGCGCTACAGAGAGGTGATAATAGTTGGGGGGAAGAGGAGATCCACTCAATTCAATCACATGGAGATGTACAAATTTTAATGAAGTAAATTCAGTGAGCTTCTTTAGTGTGTGGACTTCTGTGTTCACTTCAAACCAGTTTTTAAATAGCAAAAGTCTTAATCTAAGAAAAGAACAGAAGTTTCAGTTGGTAAGAAAGGAGAAGATGGAATTCATTCAACATTAACTTGAAGAACTTTTTACAATGAAAAAACTTTTAAAAGATGCTAAATTGAACTGGGGTTTCAACCCCGGTCTCTGCAGTATTAAACCTGCATACTTCCGTTGCGATATTTGCAGACATAGTGTAAATACATTAATTTAAATACTATAGTTAGCTATACTAGGTGACGCCACAAAGAAACTTATTGTAGGTGGTGTAGAGAAACGTAATATTTTTATGAAAACCATACATATTTTTTCTAACCGACCACACATTCCATTGTTTTCAGGCCTGACAATGGTTAATGTGCTCTGCTGCTTGTTGTAAAACAGTTCTGAGAGAGGTTCACAGATCTGCGGGCCAAGCCCAATGTGTGTATACAAGTCTATGCAGAACTACTGTATCTACTAGCAACCACGTTTATTCAAATAAAACATGACCTCTACCCTACTGGTCTTGTATTCCCTGTATCCACAGCATGAATGTGATTCCGCGTGATACCGCAAGTGTTGGCACCCCATACAGAGTGTACCCCAACCTGTGCCCAATGCCCCCTGGGATAGGCTCCAGGATCCCGGTGACCTACTAGGATAAGCGGTATATGCATTGACATCACTTTCTCACCGGAACACATCCCCTCGGCTGAACTGAGTGGCAAAACATCCAGTAAAATGGCTGGTTTTAATGGGGAAGCTGCAAAAACGCTAGTATAACTAACAATTATCAGCTTAAATTAAAGGCATTTGGACTCGACTCTTACAACTTTCCATACAAACCTATGGTCCATGGATATTGGCATGTGGCCAGAAATCAGTTTTCTTCACAGATATATGTACCTTAAGCCTGAAGACATACAAAAGCCTTGATGATTGGTCATACTTCAAGGTGGGATTTATTGGAGAAATTAGAGTCATAAGAACACAAAAACATTCTGGTTGTATGTAAAAATATTTTTATTTTATCTGGTAAACCGTAAGATAGCTGGTCCTCATTTGTTTGCAGCTAATACTGCTTCCACTTACTAAAGTTATACATCTGTGAAGGTAAAACACAATCAGAGAATGAATGAGCCCCCATTATTCATCAGTGGAAATAGGTAGCGCTTAAAAAAAAAAAGTAGCAAATTATTCATAATTGTACACAAATACCACATGCCAAAACAACTTACACTTAGTTAAAAAAGGCACTCTTTTTAGCACTCTGTAAAAAGATAGCTCTGAATTCTTCTTGAATCTGTTAGCACAGTCACAACAGCTTGTTCACGCTGTACACTAATGCTGCTGCTCAGTCTTTTTGCCACTCAGTGGGTGTGACTGCAGCGAGTTCCGGCAAACGTGACGTCACATGCATACCCTCTATAAAAAATGGATAGATCTATAAAATCATATAAATTGTTTTTCCAGATTAGTGGCTATCAGGGAGGTCACTAGAGATTTAAGAATGGGGGAGGGGTGTCTAAGCCTCCTTTAGGGCAGTCTGGTCATTTTATATATATCTCAACAGAAGGGTGATAAATATTACCTTTTAATATAAATGCAGTAATTCCCTGCAAGTAAATGATAAGAATTTTATTTAACAAAGCAATTTGGTACTGTCCTTGTTATAACAAAATCAGCCCTAGCATGTTACATGACCCTGTCACATATCTCGCCAAGCACTCACACCAGTGTCTCGTCTCACCCTCATTAGCACCCCTATATAAATTGTACCGTTTCTGCAGCTCATGGTCAAGCTTTTGTTGTTATCTTGTGTATTTCATGTCATACTGCCATAGCCTAGATCTTCACCTTTGTGTTTTTGCCTAGTATCCATTATTATGTTCATATCCTTTTGTTGTTTGTTTTGCACTTTATTTCAGTAAATCTGCACTTGCATCTACTCACCTCCTACAATACATGACATGTACTGACCGAATAACACTGTAAACAAATAGTGAAGTTAAAAAAAAAGAGGTCAAAGTGATCATTTTAAACTGCACTTTGCATTTGCTCAATATTTTCCTCCTGATTATCCATAATGAGAAAATGTACAATAACCATGAGCAATAAATTTAACATTAACTACGTTGGATGATCTCCATGATGGAGACATAGGTCCCTGCTATGAAGCCTACCAGGCCAAGAAAGCTGATGACAATGTTCTTAATTATCACCCAGGCTAAAATTCCCTCTGTGTGGAAGGTGAGGATATGCAGCAGAGGAGGAAATATGAGCGCTAGCGCACTGCTGCTGATAGAACCAACCAATGAGATGACCAGATCCAGCTCTGGAATCAGAATAGCCAATGCACCTGCAGAAAAAAAATTAGGGCAAAGAAGTTATTTTCTCATATTCATTAGAAAATGATTTGTGGACACTGCAAAGCAGGGGTTCTCAACCTTTTTGTCCACGGACCCCATTACAAGGAATCAAGATTCTTGTGACCCCAACAAATAATTCCTAGTGGGAAATATAAATAGAAGCAGAAATCAATGAAATTAAATTATATTAGTACTCATTTACACATAGTAGAAATGACATGCCTATTACTTTAGAAATTCACAGTGCATTATTCTGAATCCACAGGATGTTTTGTTTTAGATTAATATTAATATTCGGGGAAAAAAAACATTACACAAAAACAAAAAATACGCATCACAGGTCACATTAAATGGTTATACACCAAAGAGGGAAACACAGCACGTGTTATTTATATTAACACATTTAACAATGCTTTTATTGAGTACTGTTTGTATGCATACATTATGACTGTTACATCCAATTACATGTTACATCCAGTTTGCTACTTAGATTGTTTTTTTCCCCATTTCTCCCCAATTCTTTCCTACCAGCCAGGTCTCAACATCATATGACAATTAGCACATGCTTCCTCCGAGACATGTGAAGCCAGCCAGATGCATCTTTTCAAATTGCTGCTCATGCTGGGTCACAGAACAGTGCAACACATTCAGAGGAAAGAGTTTACTACCCTCTTCCACATACATGAGCTCAAAAGATGGCCACAACTGATCCGTGTCGCTCTGATTGACAGCAAGAGTATGGACTCCACTCCATCCCAGAGTATGAATAATTTTGCCCTCTTAGATCCCAGATGTCGTTGGCATCATCAGGATTTGAACTTGCAATATCTCAACTATAAGCATCAATCTAATTTGATGAACATGGTCCCTGCATCACATAATATCTCTGATGTGCTGTTATTATCCAAATATAGTATGAATTTTTAATTTGTAGAGTATTATTATTTTGTAGTACTTCTACTCAAAATCTATGTGTCTTTTAAAAATGTATTTTTTTCTTTAAAATGTTTTTTGTTTTAAAGCTGCTCTGTGTTTTGTCAGTTTTCAGTGTCAAGGTCACTTTGGTAAACAAACATGTCTGTTGTAAAAATTTAAGAGCTATAAACTGACTAAAGGCTAATAATAATAATAATAACAACAACAATCATCTAACATAATGCATACATAATACATGCACCACTTGTATATACACATTACAATTGCATTGCAAATAAAGGTTGCTAAAAATCCCCAGGGTTGTTTTAAAGGTTTGTGGGGGCAATGAATAGTAGCCAAAGGCAACCTAACAGGCATTATGCTGATAAGTGAATGCTTTTCATGTCTGATGGATCAAGAAATGATAGTTTCTTACCCACAGCACTTAAATATGCACAGCTGTTTAGGGCCTTGCTGCCACTTATAAACTGCTGTTGGAGTGCCTGTTAAAAAACGGTTGAGCAAACGTGATACATTTAGAGCAATTGATGCAAGACACTTGTATGTTAGCTCTAGAGGCCGTGGTCCATTTCAGAAAATTTCTCAAATTAAGCCAGAAAGGAGATAGACAGTTGCCCTTTAATTTGGAATACAGGAAGCCACACTAAGGCCAAAAAAAAAAATCTCATTTATAGCCAGCTTTAAGGTTCTGGTGGTGTAAGAAAATTGTGAGGCTAAATTATAAGCCCTTAGGCTCAGGAACATGGAAAAGTAAAATGCTCTACCAGATCAGGACAATCGACCACATTGCAAACTTGTCCATAGTACAGAAAGAATACAACCAAGTAGAAAACTGAATCCCCATGTGAGCAAGATAAAGCACAAACAGGCAGTGAAAAATGAATTCAACTCTATGACATGTCCAAGGCCATGAAATGAAACCAGTGCATAATGGTTCTCACTTAATAAAATACCTTGAGGAAATGACGTGCAAATTATTGAGCACAAAGGGATGCACATCTGGAGGGTTTCTGCAGCTTTTGAGAGGATTCATAATGATGTCTTTTCCTCACCAAGGCCTCCAACTATATGAATAAATCAGCACCTGAATTCCTCTTCAGAGAAGAGTACCTAAAAGTTCATTTGTCTCTGCTGGGTTATTAATCAGCTTGCAAACGGTTTGCAATGGTTTGTTTAACTAAAATGAGCTTCCTTTAATGCACATCTGTCTACTTGAATGGTAGCCCTTCTCCGCGATTTGCTTCACTTTCACAGGACCCTCACTGTGATTTAGGCTTACCAGTCTTAACTGCTTCGACCACAGAATATTCCGAAGAGTCTTCTGTAGCAAGACAGAGTTCATTAGACATCCTTTGATTGGCTGGGCTCATCCGTGCTATTCAGTTGTGGCCCACGTTCAACTCATCCATTTCACAGCTTTGGCTAACCTTGTAGTGTCACAATAACAGTGTGCGTGTGTGAGTGTGTGTGTGTGTGTGTGTGTGTGTGTGTGTGTGTGTATATATATATAACAGCACATTTTGATTCCGTCAGGGACACAAAGAGAAAGAGTGGGTGCATCTATATGGAGAAAACCCATTCAAGGTTTTTATTCAAAAAGCAAGCACTTAAGTAGATATT
>JAOUWY010000054.1:16002180-16012959 GCA_025728095.1 Prietella phreatophila | reverse complement strand
ATTTTTTTTTAGGGATTTAACTGAGTTACATAAAGATTAACCAAACATTTTACTCAGCTGGAAAAATGTTAACATTCAAATGTTTACCAAATCTTTTAAATAATTAAGAATCGAATATAATTCATTATTTTGTCTATCCCAACATACTGTATGATATGATTTAGGTCATATTTTCATTCATTCTAGAATTCTGTAATACATGATAAGTCCATGTGGTTCAGTCTGCTCATACACAGAAAATATTGAGGAAATAAATGAAAGTAGTTGACAACGTACCCACACACCTTGGCAGAGGCGCGCTCCACATGCGCCGGCCTCCTCCAAGGCAAATGATCTCTGGCGCCCCCTCCAAACGATAGCCCATGTTGCAAGAGAAAGTAAGTGTATCCCCGATATCAAAACTGTAACCATTACGGCGGCCAAACTGTGGCACTCCTGGATCCTCACACGGCTCAAGATTGTACTCTGAGTAACACAGGCATTAGGTGATAAACATTAATAATACATTTAGAATATAAATATAATACACTAGATAAAGGTGCACTGGCAGTAATCCATTGTAGGTAGTACACAGCTTTTACGATTAATGGCTACATTACAATGTTTCTCCTGTCAACTGGGAGAGTTAGAAATGTACTTTTGCATAAACTGCCATTAGTAGCAGGTGATTCCATAGAGGATCTGTAAGCTACAGTGAATATGAACATGGCACAGAAACTCTGGTTTTGAACATAAAAATAATGCCCTTTGACTATTAAGCATATAGCAGTCCATTAATTATAATGATAGACCCAAGTGAAGTGACCTGTACCCAGAAGCATATTAGGAGTTACGCACCAATAACAACTTCATAAAGTTTTATACAAGTCTGCAAGGACAGAGCAATGTTGTGTGAAAAGTGCTAAATAGTCAACTCAGCCTTAGTGATAGTGTCAGACAGGGCAGACCTGAGAATCTGATGTTGAAGCCCTCGTAGGAGATGGAGAAATCAGAGATGAAGCGCAGCTGGGCCTTGAAATTGCCGTAAAGGCCTGCGTTGATGGGCGAAGGAAGCTCAGAACCTGTGAGGCGAGCGAGAGGCTGCACAAAACTCCCGTTCTCTGTGATGAGCAGATAGTCGTGGTGGTCCTCCAGATGGAAGGTGTTAAAGTTGAACTGAACTCCTGTTGGGAAAAACCAAACCAACAAGGATATCAACTACCCAAGAGTTATCCAAGAAACCAGTAATATCTGAGTAGATTTATAAAATAAACCTTTTCAACCTGCAAAAAAGGCTTCGGGTGCCAAAGGAACAACTTTATCTTTACATTGAAGGTGAGACCCTTCTAAAGAGCCCCAAGGTTATTCCTTTTTGTAAGCGTGTAAGACGGAAGGAGGAGCATTTCAATTCTGCATGATTCTTCTGTGAAACATAATGACCTTCCATACTGAATACTTTATCAGCTCTGGGAAATTAAAATTCAGATAAACTTTCATTATTCAGAACTCAAAGCATGTGCAATGATATTTTATAGAGCAGGGCATGGAGCAGAACCTAATTCTGCATTCCCTGCAGTTTGTCCTCAGGAAGACTTTTAGCAGCACCGCTTAATAGATCTCAGGAGCT
Source organism: Prietella phreatophila (assembly GCA_025728095.1). Lineage (NCBI taxonomy): Eukaryota > Metazoa > Chordata > Actinopteri > Siluriformes > Ictaluridae > Prietella > Prietella phreatophila. The sequence goes on along the minus strand of JAOUWY010000054.1, from coordinate 16,011,353 downwards.
TGTTTTCCATTCGTTTGCCAACTCATACATGTATGTCCACAGCATTGGACTAATCAAAATGCATGTTCACAATCCAGTACTGTGAGTTAATGTGGGCTAACTGGAGGCAAACACACCTTGAAATGTGCTACAGAGAGCTTGGGAAAAAGATGGTCTCCTCATTTGTCCTTTAGTGTCTATATATAGTGGACTTGTGGGAGGTGTTTGTGAATGCATTAGCAATTTTATATTTGCAGGGAGTCAAAGATCAAATATGTAAATAATGTCATTTTAAGTTTACAGTTGAAAGTCCAAAATGGTTATATGAGCAGTGAAGGGTTTTTTGAGGAAAAGAAAATAACTGAGTTATTAAAATGGAAACAAGGTTATTCAATTCAAGTCTTCATGAATTTTATATCTACTTTGGATTTATCGAAATTGAATTCATTTCATTCCATAGATTCTGATGCATTGATACTGATTGTGGTATCAGGTGCTGATCCGATACCATGCTTATTTACTTACTTACTTATAAGGCTCCAAAAACAGCATCTGTGATCCTTAAAAATGAGTGCAAGATACTGTGCATGGCCCACACACACAAAAGTATTCTTGAATGTTGAGCAGAGAGACTGTCGCATGTGAGATCACTTCAGCTATGCGAGTAAAATGGTAAATGTGCACTTATATAGCGCTTTTATCCAAAGCGCTTTATTCACCTATCTCATTCACCCATTCACACACTAGTGGTAGCAGAGCTGCCATGCAAGGTGCTAACTTTCCATCGGGACCAACTTGGGGTTCAGTGTATTGCCCAAGGACACTTCGGCATGTGGAGTCACCCGGTACGGGAATCGAACCGCCAACCCTACGATTAGTGGACAACCCGCTCTACCAACTGCCGCATTATTCCACATTCCATATAAATGACTTTGAGATGCAGCTCCTTTTATCTGTAAGAGTACTTTTTTTTTACTTCAGTGAAGTCCAGAATAAGAAAGGGCATTATTGCCAAGAGTAATCGCACACAAGAAATTTGAGTTGCTAAGTGAAGCTTCCATACACAAATATGTCAACATATTAAGCCTGTGACGGTGAGGAAATTTTCCCACCAATTATCAATACCGGTATCACCAGGATGGCAGGGCAGGGTTTTCCCTGTTTATGAATTCCTGTGCAGCCATTTCACTTTCGAATTAGGCAGTTGCTTGAATGGTGGGTTCATTATTCTTCTTAATGGAAAACACAACAACTACAAAAGAGTACAAAGACAAACTTGCTGATATTAAACTATGGAAGTATAAAAGTGAAAAATTTGCAACTTGAAATACATAACCTGGAAAAAACTTGTCGCAATAACAATAATTTTTTCTGCCCAGCAATTTGACACAAATCGAAAAAAACAAACAAAAAAAACACCGCAATATAAGTGCTTGAATTAGTTTCCTCACAAATTCAGTCTGCAAAAATTGAAGGTCTTCAAATTCAGGTCAGAAAATTCAGGTCTTCACATCCGGGTCTCACAGGAAGATCAGTGGATTGCAGATAGTATTATTAATAAGATATTCTGCACAAATTCTACCGGAGACTACTAATTAAAAAAAAAAATAAGCAAATGTTTGACATACCAAATATTGAATTTGTTTCATTTATTTCTGTGTAATGCTCATTATTTTATTTTTATATATATTTTTGGGCATGGTACAGATGCTGTGTACATGTGTACAGCTATGTAAGGGGTAATGCAATGTACAGGAGGTAGGAGTGTATATACAGGTAATAAATAATAGCAGTGAATTTACTGTTGCAAATAAGAGTCTATCTACAGGAGCCAGTTAACTGTTCATGAGGGAGATGGCCAATGGGGGAAAAGTTGCTCTTGTTTTAGTGCTCAGTACTCTATAGCGTTGGCCAGATGGCAGCAATTAATGTAACAGTAGACATAATACAGTTTAATTCAGAACATATGCATTTGCCTTAAACATGTTTTTCTCCCCCATATCAACAGATGTCAAGTTTGACATTGATCTTCCTAACAAGAAGGTCTTCATTGAGTCGGACAAAGACACAGAAGTACTGCTGGACACCCTGAAGAAAACCGGCAAAACTGTGACATACATTGGTCCTAAATAGACCGGATGTTAAACATTAACTGTTCATATGGAACAACATGTATTCCTGTCACTCTCCATTTGTAATCCCTTAGTATTTGTATCATTTTTAACTTTAACATTGCTTTTGCATTTTAAAGTTGCACATTATTCCATATTGTAATACTAATGGTATGTCTATGTACTATTTTTCAGCCTTAAGGTTCAGTCCAACTCATGTGGCTGGACATATGTGAAATTAGTCATAAGCTGATTAATGGAAATATTTATGTCTAATGCCAAATTGTTGTAATGTAAACTGTTCTGTATATTGGTGCATTATACCAGTTTGTTATGTTGACACACTGCTCATGGGTTGTGTAATCTTTGTGACTTTATGGAGTTTTTGCTCCTGGGCTCATGCTAGTTGAACATTCATTATTACATGTAACCTGACAATCTATGTAATGTATTAAACAGTTCAATGTAAGGAATGTAGATGAAATATATTTGCTGAGTCTCCAAAGCTTATGCATATTCTAGGAAAAATATAATTACCTTCAACTTTCCAGTGGGGGGCAATATTACACTTTCATTACAGTAAACCACACTGGGGAAAATTCTTATAACCCTGTGTGCGTTTCCTGCCAAAATAAAATAACACTGGTAAATTATTTGCTATTTTATATATTATCAGTTCATTGTAATACACTGCAATGAAACACACACAAAATCCAGTATTTGCTGCAAACTAAGGTAATTCATTTATGCAACAAAACCATCTGACTTATGTACACAGAGTATTTAGGAGTATGTCGAAGGCGATATGGCTGGCACTGGCGAGCCCTGACCTCCATCTAGGTTTACTGGATCAACACTGGAAGAGCCTTCTACAAACCCCAGTGCCACAGACACCGTTGAGGCATAGACAAGAGTAGCACAGCAGATGTAAAAAGCCCAGCCAAGGAATTTGGCCATCTCAGGCATCTGTTCCTCGATGGACACTATGAAGGTGATAAGAGCGCTGGCACAAAAAGCAACTGAGAAAATAGAAACACTAGTCAGTACACAAGATAAAATAATATACTAATTTCATGGGATGCTTATCATACAAGCTACTATCACATGGTATGTGGTTTTTAGTTTATAGTAATCATTTAATGTTATGGAAAGTCCTCAAGACAAGTTCCTGTTATCCCTCACATTATAGCAGCTATAAACGGTCATTCCCTCACCAGCCTTTTTCTTTAATAAGAGTTAAGAGCAAAATACACAGCTTGTAATGTAGTAAATATTTTTTCCATAAATGTTAACCATCCCCTTACAGAAACCTTCACCATATCAACAATCTTAATTTTTTTCTTTGTTAAATTACAGCATGTTTTTTCATTTCATTTTATATTTGGCTTAGATTAGGTGTAGTGTCCACCATACAATGAATTACTTGTTACTATAGAATCAATAACATTTACCGGACGCATTGTCACCTACTGAACTGTAATGATTATACAACAGTTAGTTCCAGTGCACTAGTTTGTTTGGTTGAACGGTGTTCCAAGAGTGCTTATATTTAGTATAACCGCACTGGGACATTTCACTGTTTATCACTCTGCTCGTCTGTGTTCTCCACGTAAAATTAGAAACAGTTCCTACAGTAGTGTTAGTGACATCATCACCAGACATGACAAACTATATTTTTCAGGAAGAAAACTTTGGCTTAAAATATGAAAGCTCATCAGATGAAGATGGAAAGGAAGAAGGGATGCTAATTTTAACAGGAAAGTACAAATCAAAGCACTAGCTAATGTGTTATAAAGTGAGTGTATCTTCTTCAAGATCTATTTCTGCTCGCGGAAGAAAAATAAACAGAACATTTGACCATATTGTGTCCCAAATATCACTTACTTGATATTAATTTCTTGTTTATAGAACTGTCGTATAAAAGCAATATTGCACTTGCAATTGTGTGATTACACTGAATATCGGCATAGCTATGGTTACTTAAGGCAGGGGTTCCCAAACCTTTCCAAGGCAAGGCCCCCAAATGTCATTAACATTTGACTAAGGCCCCCCTTTTGCAAGATGTCTTTAAAACATATTTAAAAATACAGACTTCTGAATATATCCCCCCTTTTTATTATTAATAATTACATCTTAACATTACATTACATTACATTATGAATTGACTGTGTGTGTGTGTGTGTGTGTGTGTGTGTGTGTGTGTGTGTGTGTGTGTGTGTGTGTGTGGTTATCTGAGAGTGAGAAAGAGAAACTATACTAGTGGGAGGGATGGGCTCTCTCTCTCTCTCTCTCTCTCTCTCTCTCTATCTATCTATCTCATTTTACTGACAAAAAAGAAAGCATATTCTGATTATAATATGTGTAAACTCTCCATGAACTTCAGAAAACACTATGACTGTTGGAACGCCTTTACAACCAGGATAAATAAGCACTTACTTCCATAAAAAACATTATCACATTAATGATTACATGTTTTTTTTAATACATTTTTGAAATCCATTTATTATTAGTCTGAGATTATTTTGCGCGCCTGCCTTAAAATTCCCTGTGTATGAGCTGTTACTAAAGAACACAAAAATGTATTAGAATGAGCACATTCATATTAGGCTATTATTCCTGTTACAGCTGGAACTACTTTTTAAGCCTTGCTGTTGAAAATAATGCACACCTTCTGACCAATCAGATTCAAGAATTCTAGGGTACACTGGTATTATTTTAGTTAACCCTGCTAAGTTGCATGGGTTTTCCCTCTGATATGTTCTTCACGATATGCTTGGAAATATATTTATACTTGTATAGCTAAATAATACTGGTGCAACTATTTCAGATTTGCTGTCATACATGTAGCCCATGACACACCACCTTCTGAGCAAATCATAAAGAACATCTGTAATGAGGAAACAAATCAACTGTGAATGACTGCATAAGCACCATCTATTATATTTATGCTGTTTTGTTTTATTAGGTACAAGATGCTGCTGAATGAGGGAGGAATTCAGTAATGCAACATGAATGCCCTTTTGTTAATTGTATGTATCACTGAAAATACAAAAGAGAAAGCAGAAGATGTAGTGTTTCTTACCTGAAAAAATGTTTAAAAGAAGAGCTACAATGGCTCGCTTTCCATTGCTAAGAGCTGGTCTAATGGTGATAAGTGTGAACAGGGAAAGTATGGAGGAACTTGACAGGAATATCCAAGTCAGGCTGTATGAGCCTAAACAGGAGAAGTAATGTAAAATGTTTTTGCATTGGTTTTTCATATTAACTATTGAACTAAGGTACAGTAATGATCTGGAAGTACAAATTCCTTGCTGTCAAGGATGTCAGTTATCAGGAATGTCTACAGAATAGAATGTAGATATATGATGGAAGACAATCTCACCCATCCAGGCTGGAAATGTAGTGCAGCTGGAGAAGCCTTCATAAGTGTTACAGATAGCAAAGAGGCCTTCGCACACTCCCCCTGGTTTCACCAGCCACTGCGGCGCACACAGACATACAACATACAACAGGAACTCCACACAGACCAGAAAACTCATCACATTCACTGAGTTCTTCATGATCAGCCGATGAATCAACATCCAACTCTTACTGTTTTGCTCAGGTCTGCAAAACGTTCTATTCAGTATTCTGAATTAAATATCAATCCATCACCATTTTGAGCAGGTTTAACTCTTAGAGTTAGCTGATTTCAGTATTTTCTTCCAGGACAATCCACGAGGAGATGAATTGCTGTTTTAAGAGAAGTGTCGTCTTGTCTTTTTTACTGAATAATACAGATGATGTGGTGATGATGATGCTCTTCTCACACAGACTGTAATCCAAAGAGCATGTTGAGCATAATGAAGGTGAGATAAATCATGAACCCAGATTGCCTGAACTCGAGTCTGTTTGCGTTCATGCTTTTCAGCAAACACACCACATATTGACACACTTCAAACACATATGTATGCTGCTCTGTGGCCTTTGTGCATTATCTGCCTGAGAATAATAACATTTGTTATCTAACAGACTATATATAGCACTTAAATACATTTTAATATAATTGACAGCAACACATTAATGCACTTTCTTCCATATGGGAAAATATTCAACCAATTATTAAACAATTTGTATCCAATTTTTCTTTAATTATATACTTACTTTACATGGTAAGACACTCAGATCATTAGGTGAAATAATACATAATCATATTTGTAAGCCAGGACACTCAAGGTGAATAGGGTTTTTTTTTTTTTTTTTTAAACAATAGATATCACAATCCATCATTTTTCAAATTTTAAAATCCTTTTTTTTTCTTGGATCTTTAAAAAAAACGCATTTCTGTGATGCTTTATATAATTATATATTCATATATTTTCATACTTTATAAAACAAAAAATCTAAGCAAGAACTTTTATGTAACAGTTTGTTGGAATATCATATTTATAATTTGATCGGAAAAATACCATACACTGTTATGCCATTTTGAGTATGAAATCTACCATAAATCAAACTCTATCATAAATCTATCATAACAGAAAGTGGACAAAACTGTGAAATAAGCATATTTCTATTGAGTTTTGAAATATTTTTATTGCTACTGTTTAAGAGTAAATACAATTTAACCAGAAATCTGAAAATGATTGACATGGACAAAATCATAATTTCTACCCATGTCACACCCCGCTTCATCTCCCTCCACTGGCTTGCTAGCTCCCCGCATCAGATTCAAGGCCTTGATGCTCACCTACAAGACCTTGTCTGGAACTTACCTCAACTCTCTCCTGAAGGCTTACGTTCCCTCACACAATCTGCAATAAATCAACGACCGACGCTTAGTGGTGCCTACTCAGCGTGGCTCAAGTTCCCTTTCAAGAACATTCAAACTAACTCTTCCTCAGTGGTGGAATGAACTTCCAACCTCAATCCAGACCGCAGAATCTCTCACCATCTTCAAAAAACAGCTAAAGACCCACCTCTTCCATGAGCACCTAACCAACCCATAAAAAGAAATAAATAAAATTACTCTGGCACTTACACCTCTACTCTGTGCACTTTGCTTCTTCTGGAACTCAATTAATGGATCTTGTATGGTAGCACTACTTGTAATGTTCTCTGCTCGATATATTGCTTTGCTTGTATTTTCATATTTGTAAGTTGCTTTGGATAAAAGCATCTGCTGAATGAATAAATGTAAATGTACATGTACCTGTCATGTGTTGCCTTAACATGATTGACTCCCCCCCCAACCAGAGATTCCATATAAAACAGATGGCTGCTGAAAAGACCCATATTGTCTCACCAGCAGGTAGCAGTGTGTAGCCAATCAGGAAAATTCCACTTACATTCCATGTACTTTGGCAGAAGTAAAAGACAGGCTGTACCTGTCCTGATAAGGACAAACATGCAGCAGACCATGATTTCAGCTTGCTTTCTAGTTGCTGTACACCTAATCATATCTGCAGTAGATCAATGTATATGATGAATAGATCGCAGAGTGAAAATGCAGAACAAAAAAAGAGACTATCTAACACACTACAAAGTAAAAAATGTCTGAAATATGAAGATTTATTTATCAAGGTTTATTATATATAAAAGGTTTGGCAATGACAATGTGATTAAATCAGTGTATTTAAGTGAGCCAAAGACTCAACAGTTTATTGTTTAGACTACCCTCTGTTCCAGAGTAATCAGCACTCCATCTCTGCAAAATGAAAGAGTGGCAGACATGCCATAACACTGTTCTCTCTCTTCAATCTTTTCAATTCTTTTTCACCGCTATAATGAGATCTGAGTTGGGCATCAGCATCTGGACAGAGAGAAGACACTTCAAACAACCCCAATAAACATTAACATTGTTTACTGCTCGATGAAAATGACATTCACCCCTGATATACTGTATAATGTATTTTAATTGCTCTCTTTATTATTGCTGCTGCAAGTTTCTGATGCAAATTTTATGTACATCTGTTCTACCTTGGAGATAATAAAGGTCAATATTCTCATTTAACAAATGGCAGGGTAAATAAAAGTTTATATATCAGTTATATTCAAAATACAACAACAATACAACTGAGAGAAAGCTTGACTTTAATTTGCTTGGCTTTAAGGAGATGACATGGCAAATTGGGAGGTGTCACAGCCTCAGCTTTCCAGCTGAAGCCAGTTCAACTTTGCTGCTACTGAAAACTGAAATTGTTCAAGAAAGTGTTAGATGCCTGTGGCTAAGAAATTAAATAAGCCTGTGGTTCACAATTGGAAAAAAAAAAACAAAAAAAAAAACCTTTTTTTCATTTTTAAGTCTACAGCACAGAGTGTGTATGCAGGCATGCCATACAGGCAGAGGCAAGTACAGTCATGCATTAGAGACTCCACCATGTCCATCACACAGTGCTCAAAACTTCAGGATTTCCCTCTCCACATCTCACAGTTTAGGTTTCAAATGTTTACTTTTTACAGTCACCAGAAGGTCAAAAGTGATTATCTTACTTTACAATAGTACATTAATTCATATAATATTATTTAAATGTCAGTCAGTGCGCAGACATGCTGGGTCCATAATTAAATGCAGATTAGACCGTTGAAATAAAACTGATGACGTGACAACAGGACATTTTATACTGTGTATCATTTCTTAACATTATATTCATGAAAACATTATCATTTGCATTAAAGAAAAATAATTTGAGAAACAGAAAGCCTCCCAAGGCTATACATCATTTAGTCATCTAAACTAAAATATCACATAAAATATACATTTTCCTAACCCTGTTTATTCCAAACCAAAATTGTGAAATATTATCTCATATCCATCAAAAGTAAAAACTACTGAAGATATCAAAATTGCAATGTTTTCATTATACCAGCATACAATGAATATTTCTTGCTGTTTTCAGACATCCTCTGAACTTTATCTTAGCACTAAAAATGCTAATACAGAAAAAACAGAATGTGCAAGCCGTGTCTGCTGTACACGTCACCTCTTCTGCAACAGCGAAGTTCTCGCATTTACAGTCATCACACCACTCATCCACCCTTCTTTTTCAACAAAGTGCTGCCCTGCTGCTATATTACACCCACTTAACAGCTGCAGGAGAAAGC
>JAOUWY010000054.1:15890437-15906195 GCA_025728095.1 Prietella phreatophila | reverse complement strand
AAAATCCAGAAAAACGCATGTAAAAAATGTTATAAATTGATTTGCATTTTAATGAGGGAAATAAGTATTTGACCCCCAAAGCACAACACTTTCACCCAGTACAAACTGTTTTGGACCATTTGCTTAAAAATGCTGAAAAAATAAAATCTCTGCTCAGTGTAAGGTACGATTGCAGCGAGTGTCAGTCAAGCAATGATGCATACTGAATGGGCACACCTGTGACTGGGACTGGGCATCCATGAGAATGAACACATGGGTGAGCCAACTCCAACAGATTAGACATTCTGATTCTGAGCAGCAGCTGTCAGAGTTCAGACAGTTCTTGGTTACTTTCTGTCCCTGTACAGTACTGTTGCAAGCAATTTAAACGATATATTCTTTCATTCCTTCACCTTCAGTAGCTGCTTCAATCTGGCCTGGGCTGTGGGAGATCTGGAGATCACAGGAACACTGGGAGCAAGCTGGAAACACACCCTGGGTGGGACTCTAGTCCATTGCAAGGCACCATGCACACATTCCTTGCATAGTTTTGCATGTTCTATTCATGTTCAGGTGGGTTTTCTCCTCTGACCAGAAGCATGCCAGCAGGTCTGGACTGACTACTCAGGGCTACACCTGGGGGCTACACCTGGGGGCTAAACCTGGCCCCTAGGTGTGAATGTCTGTTCATGGTATCCCATCCAGGTTGTATAAAGCAGTTACTAAAAATGAATGAATATAGTATAGATTACAGTATAGATTACAGTATTGAATACAGTAGAAGACAGTATTCTCAATGAGTCCTGCCTCAGTGTGAAAGGCTGCTTTTTATCCTGGTTCAGTATGTTTCGAGAAAGGACATGTAGGTTATGATGAATAACACATCACATAGACAGTATAAGATTATAGCTTTCTTTACAAATATTTTTGAAGCCACTCTGGTAGTTGGCTTACGTTACAAGTGGCTCTCAAAACTCAAGCCCAAAATATCATACTTATTGATATTTACTGCTTGTTAAAACATATCAGTTCATATCATGTGTGAATAAGTTTTGGTTGTTACCTCAGTGGTATATATATACAACACTGGAGTAAGAGGGGCATTTTACTCTGAGAGTTTTACATATGACAGGCAGTTCTCTCACGTAATTAAAATGAAGTCATTCAAAAGGTAGGCAGTCACGTTAAGGTAAATATATCATTTGGATCCCTGCCAAACTCACACAAACTTATGGCAGATTTTCTTATCCACTGAGAACTTGTTCTGGCATATACTAAATTGAGAGTATTTAGGAATAATCCCTCCACTAGAAGGGTAGTGGGTACATCCTTGGTGTCTGTCTCATGTACCCACTATTTCTCAGACCAGTTCATGCCCGCTAGGAATCATGATGCAAATGCTTGACACAAAACAGTGTATAGCTTCCTCTGTATGGCCAAACTAACCTTGAGTGACAGCACATCTGACACAGGCACTCACATTAAAAATGACCTTTCATCATATCCACACAAGGGAGACATATCTTACAATCTCTTTAATTCAGGCACATTGATCAATTGTAGTGCTGTTCATCAAGTTGCATCAGGTTGTCCTGACTCCAGCATACACTCTCCTTGGGATTTTTTTTTTCTATATCACTGTGTCTGTGTTGACATTTGAATAAGGATGAACAGTGGAATATTAAGAATGCTGAAAGTGCTCACAGGTTACAGTCATGTTCTCTACTATGACTATATTCTCAATGATGCAGATCAAATACTATTTATGACCCCAAAAAAAATATTATTTGTGATTAGGACACTCTCACCGCTTGTTCTTTCATTGTAATAGAAGAACCAACTGACCATACTAGTCCAAGTAAAGTCAGTGATCAGTGAAAACATATGGAAACTATAATGAAAATAACTGTGAATCTGACGTTTTACAATGAAAGTTTTATTGTTTTCCTTGTCTTTCATAGCGTTAATCCCACGAGCCAGCATGAAATCACCTCTCTGTCATTCAAAAAAAAAAGACCTTTAATTTGAACTACACCATGGAGAATGATAATGAATAATCCATAAGACGAGTCTGCTTGTGTTATTTGTCTGAGAAGAAGACAATTACATCTCCCTCAGGTGCTTTTTCCCCTCACAAAATGATTGTTTCCTTCTTTGAAGAAGGCAATTTTCTCCCTTTCATAGTAAAAACAGTGAATTTTACAGTACACTATTTCTATTTGATAGCTTCAATAACATGATATTTGAAATGTACATAAATTTATTGATCCAAACCTGCACATTCATGTATGTATGTGGTAGTATGTGAAATTACAATCTCCTTTGTTTTAAATGTAAATACACTAAATAAACACATTTCAAGACACAGAGAGTACTAGAAGGATTCAGACATAAAAATGGCCTCTGTATTGACATCCCATGACAGTTATCCACAATATATTCATACTCATTCTTTCAACACACTTAGTATTTTACTGATTTTATAGACCATAATATATAGTTGTAAAAGTAGTATAATGATTTATAATACATTCACATAGCCAATTGCACTACTGATCAGAAGGGCATCTGCCAAATGCCATAAATGTAATGTAAATGTAATTCCTCTATTCAGTGTCCCTCAGAAGAGAATAGATTTCCTTTTCAGACTGGTTTCTCTCAAGGTTTCATTAGGATATAAACATCTGGATTTCTGTAAAACTGCTTTGTGTCAATGTTTATTGTTAAAAGTATTATACAAATAATATTAAATTTAATATAAATGATATAAGATCGCATATCCAGTAAAAATAAATCATACCATAAGAACAATCATGAACATAATAATATCAATAATAATAATAATAATAATAAAGATTTACTAGGCAGAGAACAACATATGAGCATTCTGTAGGGGTCAAAACATTTCTGGAGTACACTTTATTAGCCTTTGTAGTCTTTTTTGAACACATCTAAAAACATCTAAAAGGTTTGTACTACAAGATTCACATGGATTTGTGCAGCAGTCCCGTTCAATTCACCTAGGTATATTATATGATAAATGCATCATTTGATACATAAGTACCAAGGCAACATCTGATTATAAAACTTCTATGAAGAATATAGAGGACAATCTCTACTTTCATGTATGTGGCCTTGGACTCTTATAGTAAGTTTGCAGCTATTGTTAGTAAATCATTCTGCCTGTAATAAAACTTTACATAATTATAATTACGATCAATAATGCGCCTGCTACACAAGGGGTCTAGACTGATTTGATATGACATGAGGAAGATGGATAAAGCTTCCAGGCAAGGATTAAAGGACATTGCCACAACCTTCAGGTTCCTCAGCAGCAGTGAATAGGAATTCTGGCATCAACTCCCTGTCAGGGTGATAATTGGCAGGATCACAGGCAGCTGACACTTGCTTCTATCTTGCTAAATACTATAAAATGGTCACAGATAAAAAGATACTCTCTTTTCCACCTTGAATTGAGTGAAAATACACTTTCAAATGTAGATGTAATCTATTGTACTGTATGCTTATTGCAGCCTAGATTACAAAATCCATAATAGATACAAGATACATATGATGTAGGCTTTTTCAGTGAATTTTTAATGAACATATGCACACAGAGAAGATATTAATGTTTTAATATTAGAATATTTGTGTATCAGGTCAAGCAATATCAGCGACATACAAGATCATAAACAACTGCACAAATTAAAGTGTTTCCTTCATTTAGTTTAGCCACTTTAAAGTTCTTTATACAACAGTTTCGGTCCACTAATTTGATTGGTCTAGCAGTACTCCAGGAGTTCCTATATTTAGTATAACTGCACTGAGATGTTTCACTTTGTGTATCTTATGTGTTTGCCACATAAAATTCCACTTCCTAATTTAAAATGGTTACTACAATAGTGTCAACGGCATCTTCAGTGGACATGGCAAACAATACTTTTCAGGAACATAACTTTTGACTTAAAATATGAAAGCTCGTCAGATGAAGACGAAAAGGAAGAAGAGACATCAAATTTCACCAGAAATACATTTAACGAGAAAGTACAAACCACTGTGAGCTAGGCGGTCAACTAGCTGACGGGTTATTAAGTGAGTGTAGCTTCTTCTGGATCTATTTCCACTTGCAGAGCTAAAATAGATAGATTATTTGACTATATCGTGTCAGAAATGTCACTTACTTGATATTAATTTCATGTTTATAGAACTGTTGTAGAAAAGGAATATTGCACTTGTGCACAATCATGCAGTTACACTGATTAGCTACAGCACTCACCCTGCAGACTCATGTCTACCTCCAAATCACATCCGTGCCAATATTCACACTCTTAGTTGTGCAATTAATGCTTAAATTATCATCTGAGTTTTTAGCATTTAACCAATACAATTTAACAAAATTTTCTTTCCTTTCTTGTATTTTTCCTTATCTGACAGACCAACACAAAATCCAGTGTGACCTATTTACATACCATGCATCTGACTAGAGTGATGCCATATACATTATTTTCTATTTTCCTCTCATCTATATTGTTCGATGTAGGCCACGGCCCAGCTGCATCCCCAAAAGGCCATTAAGAGCAGATATAGAAGACAGGGAGTCAGAAAAAGAAAAACGCTGTGTTCTGCAAAAAGGAGAGTTCCAAAATCCATACAGAACCTGATGAGTCATCAAGTAAACATGGCAAATACAACATTGTAATATGTAAATTTGGTCCTCTGACAAACAGTTCTCATTATCATGTTATTAACCTACACAAGAATTACTAAACAGTGAGATGTGTGTCTCAGCGCAAAATGATTGGAAAAAAGTCTTACTGCTGAAATAGGCCAGGTACACCTTCTAAGGTTGTGAATTAATGAACAGACAATACAAACTGACATTGAATTAACCTTACTCAACCTCCTAGCTTTGCTTAACATCAGTAATATTGCAGTCAATTAAAAGTAATAGTTAACCTAGCCCCAAATATAGCTAGCTAGCAAGAATTGCCAATTTTTTTTCTTCTTTTCCTATTCCTGCATCTCCGTACAATAATGGAATGTATGCTCTTGGCTACTTTTGATTTATGAGAGAAAGAAAAAAACATTGAATCATGAGGTAGGTCATGGGGTTTTCTTTTGACAGCTCCAGCTTCCTCTGTTTGACAACAGCAGGCAAAGCTTCCTTCCTATTAACAGCTGAGTTGTGTCTTGATAACACAACACCTAGCTCATCTTTACAGCTGAAAAACCCACTTCCCATTTTACTTGTTTTCTGATTTTTGGCACCATCCTATTATGAATTAAGAAGCAAATAAAATTTTTATTAGGACACATACTGTGAAATCACTGACAGATTAAAAAGGGACCTTCCTGAAGGGTTGGCAGAAAGCAAAACGCATTTCTGTTGGGTGTATCTAAAATTAGTCCTCATATTATTAATTCATCAATGAAGGTTTTGAGTTAAAAATCAGCAAGCCTAAGAATCATATGTAGGTCCCCCTGAACACATGCCATACAGTGCAAATTATGATAGGTCTGGTCTCCTTTTCCACATTTTTATTGTTTACTTCTTAAGACATCTAATGATTAAGCATATTTATTTTTTATTTTTCTCATTAGTCATATAATTCTACAGGCTAGTAAACAGTCTGATTTATAATGTGAATGAGAAATATAACAGTGATCTCACACTATGCAGGCTGGAGTTTCTCTGCTAATTATAGTGAATGCTGTGTTGTGCATTCTGCATTGGACTGTGAGACAGTTTCTCGGTGATCTTGACGTTCACATCAATAGCAGTTTGAGAATGATGGATTTTCAGTACCAACAACACAGGACACATCTTGATTACAAATTTGACACATCCTGTGATGCAAGAGGTATGGGGCAAAGAACAGATAGAAGCAGGAGAATGAATAAAATCTGATCTCCTCTGTTTTGAGCAATTTTAATAGTTCAAAGCTGGATGACAGCATTGTTCTTCATGTTCAGAAGAACACTACTTGGAGGCACAATGAGTAATCTCTCATTAGTGAGATGAGGTTATCATTCATTTCTTTGTTCACCTAGGCTGGTTGGCAAAATATCTTATTAAAAGCTCTAAATATTCAAGACATTTGGCAGTACCAGGAATTGACTAGATTGTTAGATTTTCTGAGAAGCCAGTGCCTTTAAGAATGTAGGGGAAGGGTGGGTGTGAGCAAGGCTCCTGGAACACAGAGGCGTGTATTTTATGGTTTCATTTCTTCAGGGACAGGCTTGTCTTGCTGGCCGTATCCTGCGTCTGATCATGATGAGCGGTGATATATGGCAAGGCAAGATTAATGCAATTTGCTCAACAGCTTTTGCTGTAGAGGCTCTTATCAATATGAAGGACCTAGCCTGAATTATTTATTTATCATCTTGGGCATCTACTATGCTCACATTAGTTTTGTAGCCAAGGCTAGAATAATGAAAAAAAGGAAAAAAAACTGATACAAGATGTTGTCAATGTGAAGAATGCTAGCACATACAGCTGCTGTAAGTAAGAATTTGGGGACATATAATACTAAAGTTTGAAAAGCAATTCAAAGTAATGGTTCATAGCTGTATAGGCTTATAATGCAGGCTGTATTGCTGTTGTACTGCAGCTTGAATTCTGTGTACTCATTGTCACAGTCTTACCTAGACTGGTGCAAAATGTGCAAATGGCACAATTAAGATGTGTTGTATGTAACATGTAGGCTATGTGTGCATTGCACATATTCAGTTTATTCACTTATCTTCTTTTTGTTTATTCATCTATTAATGTAAGTGCAAATTGTTTTTGGTTTTGGGTTATTTATAATAGCAATGCTAAAAGAGAAGTAAGTTGTAAATCAAGTACCATTCTTCCCTAGGTTATGTCAAATATGTAACAAATGAAATACCGTCAGACTATTAATTATTCTCACAATAAACCCAATTCAGATGACATAATGACTCGGTAACAGTTAGCCCTAGCATATTGGTGGCATGTCTATTAGATATTTTAATCTTTATTTCACCCCAAAATGATATCCACCTCCAAATAAGGAATGAGGTTCTCTTTAAGCCCATTTGTGTGTAGGCTTCATATCGGAGTCTATTAAACTGCATTTAGTCAAAAACTGCGTAGGCCTACACTGTATTTCCCTTTGGCTAAGGCATTAATGATTATACATTGGCTGTGTAGAGCTTTTAGGAACATTTGTTTGCTAATGACATGACAGTGAGCAAAACTCCCATATGCATTTGAATGGCATTACATTAGAGCACTGTTTCTTTAGAAAACAAATGACTAGTTTAGTTTCACAGCAACATTCAACAGCACTTTATTATGACATTAACTCCTACCTCTGAATATTGATCATTTAAATAGAAGCACAGTTTGCCCCTTTACATCTACCTGTAAACTCATAATTACCTTACTCAGAATAACATCTATCTTATGTGGTAAATTTACCATATTACACTACCAAAAATGAACAATGTTGGTCTTTTGACTTGACATTAAGTAGTAACATCAGAATGAGGAATATCCATCCATCCATCCATCTTCTACCACTTACTCCTTTTCAGGGTCACGGGGAACCTGGAGCCTATCCCAGGGAGCATGGAGCACAAGGTGGGGTACACCCTGGTCAGGGTGGCAGTCTATCGCAGGTCACAATCACATACACACTCACACACCCATTCATACACTACGGACAAACTGGAGTACCCGGAGGAAACCCCCGCAGCACGGGGAGAACATGCAAACTCTGCACACACAGGGCCCCGGCAGGACTAGAATTAGGAATATGCTTAACTATTTTACCCCAGACACACTCAGATTCTGAGGTGATATTCAGACATCAGGGCAAATATTATGTAGTAAAGTTAGATTATTACACTTAGATTTTTAGAAGTATTTGCACTACTAATCAAAGTAATCAAGTCTGAAAAAGCAGGGTGATTAAAAGTGAACATGCACCTTCATTTAACATTTTTTATACCATTGAAAGCCTAGATATTGAAAAAAGAAAAAAAAGGTCATAAGTACTGATTTTTTTAAATAGACCTATAGCATATGGCTTTACATAATGCCATTATCTAGCCACACACATTGTAGACTCCAATATAGACTAAAGAGGGTGGCGTGCAGTGTTATTGCTGCTACTTCTTGTTGCTTCATGTTGTCATCAAGTTTCAAAATCAACTGTTGAACACCACTTTCACAACAACAAGCTGTTTGCATGCTCTGAACTTCTGAGAAGTGTCATTAAAGCTACAGTTGGTACCTTGTGGTTAGATGAGACCAAAATAAAACTTTTTGTTGTTGTCATGCACATCTTTAGTATGTTTGGCTACATAAGGGAAATGCATACAAGGAAAAGCACCTGATATCCACTGTAAAATATAGTGGATCACTGCTAGCTTTGAGGCTGTTTGTGTGAGCCACCAAGTCTGGCACTAGAGCCCTCACAGTGGCACAAATGTGTGACGACTCAGTTTCAAAACAAAGGCTAATGCTAAGTCTTACCCACAGAAAAAGCACTTCACTCTGATTTGCATGTCTAACAGGTTTGCCCCACTCAGAAGCCTGTTCAAAGTGCTCTGCTTATAGGAAGCACTTGAAATTAGCTTTAGGGGCACCAGTAGTTGTAGTTATCTGTCTATTGGGAGCCAGGGAGTTAGACAATCTATGGTGATATTGGAGTAGTTAGACAATTATCCATGTTTGTGCTAATAATGTATGACTTCATCGGATAGAGGTAACTAAGGGAAACATTGCAGCACAAAGGCAGTGTCTGATGTTATAGTATGCTCTGGTCTCAATGTATAGCATGTTATGGTTGCTGAACTGCTAAATGTGGACTTTAGAGACAAATCATAGTTATGGATACAGTTGCAATCAAAATGACTGGAAAAATGTACAGACTTTCAGCTGTTTTCAATGAACAAATCAATCAAAAGCAATTGAAATAGATCAATACAAAGCATGCTTCAAGTGGTGTCCTCAAATTCAACTGAAAATGCAATTTATAATGACTTCTCCAGTTTCAAAATTATTAAACCCCTGAATAGAATCCCTCACAATAGCACAAATATGCAAAACAGGTGTTGTCTGAAGCTCACTAGATGCATCTAATCAAGGTCTTCATTAGTTGCACCAGGTGTGCTTGAGCTGGAACACATGAAATACTCGAACTGGCTAGGGGTAGAAAATTCATGAAATACCTGGACGGTGCAGAAAAAGGAAGCTATCAATGGCTACAACCAGATTTCTGAGAAGGCAGGTTGTAAAAAACCCTTGAGTGACTGCAAAAGACCTGTAGCAAGACTTGGTGGCAACAGGCACTGACGTTTCAGTGAATACAGTATAGTGCATACTAAATGCAGAAGGTTTCCATGCCAGAACTCCAAGATGTACACCACTACTGACCCAAAAGCACAAGAAACATCGGTTAAAATCATATAAATAAGTCACAGAAGTTTTGGGATTCTGTTCTGTGGATTGATGAAACAAAACTGGAACTTTTCTGCATGTTGGATCATCGGTATGTCTGGAGCCAGAAGAATGAATAAAGAACACTAGCATGGTGTCAAGCATGGTGGTGGCTCATTGATTCTCTGGGGTAAGATTGAAGTATCAGGAAATCCTAGGAGTCTGTAAAGGAGCTGAAACTTGGGCATCACTGAACCTTCCAACAGGACAATGAACCAATCATACTTCAAATTCCACCAAGGCTTGGTTGCAGAAGACGTCCAGCAAGACTCTACAGAGCCATCACAGTCATCTGACTTGGACCCTATAGAAAATCTCTGGTGGGATTTTAAGAAGGCGGTTGCAGCACGCAAACCCAATAATATTACTGAACTGGAGGCCATTGCTCATGAGGAATAGGCTAAGATTCCTCAGGAATACCGCCAGAAGCTATGCATCTTGTTTGCAGTAGGTAATAACAGCAAAAGGGTGCTCTACTTAGTACTAAAGATGCTTGCCATGAAGGGGTTGAATAATTTTGAGACTGGAGAAATCATTATAAGTTGCATTTTCAGTTGAATTGGGAGACACCACTTGCTCTGTTGAACTATTTCAATTGTTTTTGTTTGATTGTTCATTGCAAACAGCTGAAAGTCTGTAAATTTTGACAATGAACTTGATTTGCAATGGGGGTTGAATAATCTTGATTGCAACTGTATACTGTATATCTGTCTTGTAACTACTCTTGGTTCAAGTTAATTAGGTGAAGTCATTAGTGAATGAAATTGTAATATTTAATCCATGTTAACAGATAGTTGTTCCATACTGTTAAATGGTACATCTAAAGTGTCTCAAAGTAAAATTTAAGTAAAGTAAGTCAAACTTTATGTTTATTTTGCATCTTCTCCATGGTGCAGTCTGGATCTCCTTTGTAATTTTGTCAGCATTACTTCCACAAGAACAGCTTTGCTCTGGATGTTTGTATGAATCAATAAAAGGACGAAATATCATACCACAGTATCTGTCAAGCTTAGAAATGCAAACCTACTGCTGGGTTATTGAAATGTTCCAAATAGGGGGACAAATTCAGTTTGCAAAGCTCCACCATTATACCAATTTACTCTAAGAACGCCAAATATTCTCATACAAAAATCAATAGAAGTGAAGGTAAGCTTTTGGGTCTTTGTCAGGTCAAAGTCTAAGGCAACAATGTCTCCATTTTTGCAGGTTGTTGGTTATATTGGTCAGGAAAGGAATGCACAAATAGTTTGGCTTGATGTATCTTTTGGCTACAGATTAGATTAAATGTGGCTGTTAACCTGATCAGACAGATACTTGGGGCTAAGTAACAGTTTATTCTTTTACACTTAGATGTTCTGTAATCACATTTATCAATGTGTTTTTGTTCTAATCAAGTGAAAGCATCATTTCAGCTAACAGTTTAAGTGGCCTATAGCCAAGGAAAAACCTTGACACCATTTTCTATGGTAGAATAACCAGAATTAGGGGCATTGGAGGCAAAGAATGGCATTGGATGTCCCTAATATTTAAATTTTTCTTAAACTTGCATTTTTTGTTTGTTTGTTTAAAATGAGTAAGGAGGGAAATACTACTGACAATCCAGTAATAATAATTCATCAGTTTTCAGGGGTGTCAGGTCAGATTTAACAGGAAATGTGTATGCATGAATCATATGCCTGCTCAAATATGTAAAATGTCATCACACCCCCACTTCAAGCATGGAAGAGGCTACATGGTGTTTGGCAGGAGCTGCAGCCAATAAGGAGAGGGAGTGATAGAGTCTAAACAAATCAAATGTAAATTTGTTATAGAATCTCATATGTAGTCGGACTGAAAGACTATAAGGTGAAAACGTATTCAGTGTTTATTCTTGCTGAGTCCTTACAATCAGCTCACAGTCTGGTGCATGCAGCAACCCTTTTTCCTCAACCACAGCTTATTATTTAACATTAATTGACTAGTAGCTGTTTTATGATATGGCAGAATAAACACAGTTACACTGCGGCATGTCAGCAATGCATGGGCACCGCTCCTTCATCAGGCAGTCACAGAGTTAACCAACTGATAATAAATAAAGGTTCTTGATGATAGGTTTTGCTCATTTTGTCTGCTGTTCAATTACTGAATGTAAATCAAATTCATGAGCACAAATCTAAATGTGATGTGTACACTCGTAGACATTAGATCAATGCATGCAGTCGAGGAAAAGTGAAGCACAACCTATGATTTGAAATGTTCTCCAGCAAACATTTTTCTGTCAGATTTTTCTACCAGAGACACCCATCTCACACCATGTATATTTAAAGACTTCAATTAACATGCTAACAAATCAGCAACAGTGTAAACCAGTTCACTTAAACATGGATGTGCCATTCCAGTTGGAGTGAGCAAGCATAAAACATAGAGCCAGTGACGGCCACTAAATACAAATGAATTTGCTCCAACTGTTCCAGTATTATATGCTATATATGGCAGTACGGATGCCAAGGCAGCATATGGCTGCTGACTAAGTGTAAGGAGGTGAGGGAGCTCTGTGTTTTCTGGCGTTATAAAAAAAAAGTGTTGTTCCAAAACTTATCTACTGACCCATGAAAAACTGCAGAAAAAGCTATACTACAAGAATACATTTGTTCATGATGAAAATTAAACAATAAAGCAAATTTTTGCTCACTGATCAATGTTTATTATTCCTTATTCATGTTTCTATTTTCAGTACAAAAGTTTGGTACCTGTTTTTATTTAGAGTTTTTGGTGGGTTTTCACATGTTCCACAGCAAATCTAGTCATTATTCCCTGTTCACACTAACTCGTCCCATCTTTCTCTTACTCTCTCTCTGATTATCGTTTTCTCATATACAGTAATTTACTGACACACAGGCACTTTGTAAATTTACAGTAGAATTTACTGATTTTAACAAATTGATCATATCTACTGATGGTGTGAGTTCCCAAATTGCTCCATATTAATTATTCTATCAGTGCACAGACTTTTGTGCTGCACCTACCTGGGTAATTAATCATCCTGTCAAAGAACCAAGCTTGTGATTCTACACTGTGTTCTTTCTACAGGCATATATTTAGTGGGGAATTCTTTCTTAGCTGCTGCGACACTGGTAGAGAGGTTTGTAAATGGGCTCCTAAAGCTATAGGTTGGGTGTAATTATTTACACACTGCCTAGTCCCAAGGGAAGCAGGTCTGGATGTTCATGGGGAACTCCATACAGTGGCTCTGCAAAAGAAATTACTCAATTCTGTTAGCAGTGGAGGTCATGTCCTTATGCTGCAACTCTGACAATATGCCTGGAGTAAGTTACTAATTCAGTCTCAATGCTGCCACAACCCTCTGTCTCTGCCTAATATGTCTATACCCCTCCCTCTCTCCCTCTCCCTCTCTCTCTCTCTCTCTCTCTCTCTCTCTCTCTCTTTCTCTGTGCATGCGCTCAGTGCAGAGCTAAAGCATGCAGAGCTCTCTGGCATTTTGCCAATTGTTCTGCTTTTTTTGTTTGTTTCTTTTCCCACTGGATTAAATAAGTAAAAGCATTAAAGTATTATGCACACAAGTTGTAAAAAGCTGAAGGTGGGAGAAAGTGAGTGGGACACCATGGTCTCTAAGGCTGGCGGGGAGAAGCTGTATCTCCGGCATGGCGTCAGGTGTGTGCTGGAGAATGGAGCACAGGTGGAGGAGGTGCTGCTAGCACTGGGAGAGCATGTCATGTATGAAACATCTACTCTGCCTCCTGGATGAACAAAACAGTGGTGGTGTTCCTAAGAAAACAAAACCTCATCAATAAACTGCTCCAAATGGATTATGGGTGAAAGGAGCCCTGGTACAAACTTCCCCTCTCATTGCAGGGGCAGACATAATTGTAATCTCCACCGTGCTCCCAT
The DNA here is from genome assembly GCA_025728095.1 of Prietella phreatophila. NCBI lineage: Eukaryota > Metazoa > Chordata > Actinopteri > Siluriformes > Ictaluridae > Prietella > Prietella phreatophila. The sequence continues at coordinate 15,892,859 of JAOUWY010000054.1, read as the reverse complement.
TCTTTCAAAATGAGGTGATAATGAAGGAGCTAGCCCGCTTCAAGAAATTTGCCATCCCAAAAAGACTAATTCCACGTAGCTGCAAAAACTCAGCAGAGAAGCATATCTTGTCTTTTTGTAAACAAGTTTTTATGCCTTTGAATAGTCAAGACAATACGCTTAATATGAATTTTAAATGGAAAAATGGGGATAGCAAATACATCGTGTTTGCTACCACAGAATGTCTGAGATCTTTCGAGTGTGTGGAAAAGACATTTGTCTGTCCGCACAGAGCTGCACAGCTAGGGAGCTCAGAGAGCCATTCAAATGGGTTACAGCAGCAGCAGTGTGGGGACAGTCAGCAGGAGAGCACCGGGGAGCCAGAGCCTGGAGGAGAGCACCGGGGAGCCAGAGCCTGGAGTAAATAACACACAGAGAGGTGACCACTGGAACCAGTAATAAAAAAGGTCAGTGACAAACTCAACAGTCTCCCCAACACAGTCTCCATCATTTCGACTAACGCTAACTATCGTGCCGATGCATATGTTAGTATAAACAACATCACAGACCCCGAAGGTGATGTTAGAGCTGTTAGTAACAACCCCAGCCTCAATGACTGCACTGACCCTGTAAAGCAGCAGCAAAAGAAGAAACCACAGAGCCCACACACGAACACACTTAGACAAAAACACACTGCCGAGTTTAAAAATAATAAAGCTGAGCTGGAAACTGGAGGAGAGAAGATGGACAATGTGGTGGAATCATCCAAACAGCCACAGCACAGTGTTGAATGAGGGCCCAGAGTACAGCGCAGGAGCTACAGGAGGGGAGGAGGTCATGAGGAAACATGGAGGAATCAGAGGTCAAACCAGATAAGCCAAATACTTTTGACTTTTCAGAACAGCCTGAACACCTGTACACCACAGAACAGATTAATCGATTTTTAGAACTGAACAAATGAAAACGCAACATATCACTGACAAACTTCCCGGACAAAGAAAAAATTGTCAACTCCGCACAACACACAACAAAAAATTATAATCTGAATGTGCTCTCACCATACAGACTGTTTAGATTAAGAAAATGGACATCAGCTGCAAGAACGACTTGAATATAAACAGGACTGTAGACTTTCATACAGATTTATGGATTATAATGGATTTATAGTAAGGCTGAGGGGGTTTGGGGTTCCTGGGTGGGGGGTCCGATGGGGTTCTTTAAATTTATTTATTTATTTATTTAAATATGTAAATATGCTACACTGATACATGAAAGGCATCTTAAAAAGTAGGAAACAAATCTCAATCTCTCTCTCTCACTCTCTCACTCTCTCGCTTTTAATAGCGCATTGCCACTGTATAATGTGACCCCACAGCCACTGGGGACTGAGCTAAGGCTTCATACTTTTTAATGCAATTTGCCTGGTTATGAATCTGAGGTTGCAGTGACAGCTTCATCCCAGAGACGTCACTCTGAAGTACAGGATATCTATACCAACGTGCAGTGACTTGGTGTGTTATTCTTGAATTGGAAAATGTCTTTCATCAGTGATTATAGGTGCTATATTTCCTTCTTGTTAATACAGCCATATGAAGCTGTTTTTCCCCCCTTTTAATCTGTGGACTCTAATGTGGAATGCTAAAGAGTGTGACGTGCAATGCATTAGTAGTTTTATTAGTGGGAGTAATTTATTAAGTAACGGTAGGATAGAATTGTGGCTAAAACAGATAGTGGCTAAAATAATGACTGAAAATGTAGAAGCATTTTATTTAGTCTGTGATGATATAAGAAGGCAACACCCCACCCACACAGTGTGTGTAAGATAGCAGAGTGTGACTACGGAAGATTGTTAAATATGTTAAATAGGGAAATGTTCATATGTCCTGCGTCTGCTAGCATCTTTACAGAGGGTTCCACATACATACATACATATAAGAGACAATATAATATGGAGTGGCATCACAATGATCATGATTATTTTGCTCAATATTAAAGTCACATTATCATGATTCTACCAATTTAGAAAGAAAATGACTTTGATGCCATTTTTTACCCACATTTAACATTGTACATTTTTATAGATTTCTATATACATTTTATATAGAAATTATGGGGATTATGTTCCTTCATTTATGTAAATCTGACCATCACACCTATATATGGTTGTATAGGATACCTTTGCATCTTGTAGCATTGCAGTTCTCCTTAACTGGAACTAATGTGTTCCAGAATGTTAATGCCCCTGCGCACAAAGCAAGCTCCATGAATACATGGCTTGCCAAGGTTAGAGTGGAAGAACTCGAGTGGCCCGCACAGAGCCCTGACCTCAACCCCACTGAACATATTTGCATTTGGGGTGTGTGTGTGTGTGTTTGTGTGTGAAAGAGAGAGAGAGAGAGAGAGAGAGAGAGAGAGAGAGAGAGAGAGAGAGAGAGAGAGAGAG